>QEAR01000019.1:0-295542 GCA_006535965.1 Spizellomyces sp. 'palustris' | reverse complement strand
GCTATCAAGAGTTCTGGAATTGGGCCTAGTAGGGACGCATGCGGTGGTGGGGTAGTATCCGGTTAGAACAACCGTTATGTATTGCATGTATACTACCCTAGTAGTAGCTTCGTCAGCTTTTCCGAACCGGTTGTCGCCGGTTGACTCCCTGGTGCTGTGCTAGTGCCAATACCCACCGGCTCCGCACTATCCTACAACAAATAAACCAGCTACCTCGGCCACTTTTTCATATGCGCAACAGCATACAGTTTTCTGAAACCTTCTTGGGTGGACAGCGCCGCCGAACTAGTATCACTGTTCAATCAATGTCCTGTGCCCCCGGCACTAGTTTACTAGGGAAACGCACCCCACTGCTCGTTGTATCTACGCATTGGGCTACAGTCCATTGGATCTGACTACTCAGATCCCCACGCTACTCGATTCTGGATCGCCGCATGCTTCTTCGTCCGGGGAAAAGTAGCAGAACGCCGGAACGTCAGATTACCACGAAAGAAGGAGCGCGGATCACGAGCAGGCATCTCGTTTCGCTCGTGGGTCGACTAGCTATTTGAGCACCCCAGCAAGTCGGTTCTTCGCTCGAAGGATAAGCGGTGGAGGTTTCTTGTTGTTTCCGTTGGATGGATGAGGCCGGTCGACCCTTGTTGACAAATGATCTGGGTAGCTTAGGAAGACACGGGTGTCCGGGATGCGGGATGCAGGTTGCCATGTTGCGAGGCTGCGCCGAAATGGGATTGAGGGTTTGGAAGTTCCTCGTCGGAGACAGGAGGGGAGTCGTATTCGACGGGGAGACTGGGGGTTTCATAATGATTTCTAGCGAGTTCAAAGGTGAGCCATATCTGTCAACAGGGACAAGCTTCCAATCCTTTGCATACCCGCTTCAGCGGGTCTAAAATCTGGACCCATGCTGTAGACTTGATGGGATGGATCGTGGCATCCCTCTTCACCTGGGAGCTCGTGGTAGAACAGCAGAGTTTGTAGTTTACCACGAGGAATGTAGGTCATAAATGGGGGGGAGGGAGCCAGCATTTGGTTGGTGATTGATGATGCTTGGGACGATTACCCCGAGACATGGTTGTTTAGTTCGATATTGGGGGCGAAGAAGAAATAGATGGGAGCGGAGTAAGACTGGAGCACCGCAAGTGCGAGTTACTTTACTCATAGTACATGGTTTCTTACATTCTGAAAAAAAAAACCCCAGCAAAATAGACATTCATGACATGAGGTGTGAGCTACAGTTTCATTTTATTCTGTTACCAGACCGAGAATTCCAAATATTAGAAAGATTATCACAATATTTGAAATGTCATCCGAGAGATCGAAAGCGTAGAAAAAAGTGTGCGCAAATATCTAGCGAATCTCGCATTGACTTTCCGTACAATTGACAACCTTGTGCTATGCGCCAAGGTGTGACGATCCATTTCGATCCTACGGTGCCAATACTGGTATGCCCAAGCTTATATCTCGGTGGTCTCCAAGCATATCTAATGCTTTCTTTTATCTATTTTATGCTTGGATGTGCATATGTCGTTCATGTAAACAAGTACTTCGATTGCGCAGCACGCGCTCGTTGAGGGGGATCATCACGTAAGCTATTAGCAAAGACATCCTTCTATCACTACAACATTCCAGCTCGTGCGCAGTAAAAGCACGCGGTCCGGGGGGTTATAAAAAGGCCCTCCTCCAGCCGATTCCCCACTTCCCCATCTTGCCTTTGCTAGGTCTTCAGACCAGGGTTGACAACGCCAGCAACCCGAGCTTACAAGCAGCTCACATACTGCTGAGAAATCACCCTTCTCGGCGGAACGGCCAACGCGTTACGAAAGGTGTGCTTGGTACAGCCACAATCCGCATCTGCTATCCAAATTCTCTGTTACTTATCTGTTCGGTACGGCAATCTGTTCCGGTAACGAACAGAGCAGGCATACATGCCACAAACCGTTTCTTCCCTGCGAATGCGGCCAAGATGTAAAGAAGGTACTTACGCATCGTCATTTCGACATGCGCTCTTACTCACCTGTCGCGTTCGACAGTCTGTAAATACTGAAAGCAAAGCAGGTGCTCCCATCACCCAGAATAACTGCAATTTCTCTACGGATTACGGCCAAGAATGCAAGGCGGCGATCAGCCAGCCTGGTGTACAGACACCGTGAAAAGAATGCGACGGCTTAACGGAGTCGGCCAAGGAGGAAACGAAGCCAGCGTTCAGCAAGTGTTACTACGTAATGCTTCATCTTATTGATTCCACATCGCAGTTATCGAATGCCGCTTCTGGCTGGCGGATATTCTCGCATCCATGCAAGCGGATGTAGTCAAGCGATTACGATTGTTAGAAGACGGGAAGATGTTGGCATCCGGGAACGTTCATGCGCTGGAACCGTCCAATGCTGCCGAGTCTTCCATTGCTGAGGCGTCCGCATGGGCTCAGCGGCCGATTCGGTCTCCCGCGCAGGCAATCATATGCGCAGGCTCCTTGAAGCGTTGCTGGGTCCTCCTTTGTTGGGGCCTGCACGTATTCAGGGTTAAGCGGCGATTCGGGGTCACCGATGAAAGGGGCCTTAAGCGCTGCTCGGCCCCATTGGCGAGGCAGCAGCGCTTCAAGGTAAGTGGCCCGTTTCGGCATCCCGTAGCTACAGGCATTGCTTAATATGTTGGGTACGTGAACGTGACCGCGTCCTCCTCCAGTGTCGAGATATGGATGAGTTTCTAGGTAAGTCGCCCGTTCGGTCTCCCACAGGCTCCTTGAAGCGTTGCTGGGTCCTCCTTTGTTGGGGCCTGCACGTATTCAGGGTTAAGCGGCGATTCGGGGTCACCGATGAAAGGGGCCTGGCGAGGCTGCAGCGCTTCAAGGTCAAGTGGCCCGCTTCGGAATCCCGTAGCTATAGGCAATGCTTAATGTGTTGGGGGCGTGAACGTAAGATCCTCCATCAGGACTGACTAGACGGGATCGTTCTATCGATGCTCTGGACGCTCCAAACCGGAGAGTCGGAGATGTACATATTTTTCGACATAGATGACGTCATTGAAGATTTCTCTAAGCAAACCCATTAAAGAGATGTTGACGTTGGAGATTTGGGACGCAGATGACATTGATGGCGATCTCGCAGAAAAATAGAAAATTCGTCGGAGGCATCCCTTATGCACGCCTGAGGAGGGTCTCGTGGGCCTCCACCCTTTTCATACCGCAGGGTGCGCAGATAAATATTGGAGCCTGGGATGGGCATCCCTTTTTCATACCGCCCGTAAACCGTAATCAAGTGCTCAGCCCTATGAACCTTCCTGGACCACCAGGTCATAATACAGGTAGGTACTCTTGACGCGCAGGATCCTCCACCACAGCGTACGAATTCAAGGGATCAATCGAACACCCCTTACCGAGGTGCGCGTCCGGCGCTCGATCGTTCAGTTGGGTATGATCTTCGGTAATGGCTGTAGTAATTCCTGGGCGTTGCTGGCCGGTCGTTGGCAGGGTACGCCCTACGTCGGGTCAGGGTGATGTGCCAAAGTTACACGCGTTCTGCGTTCTGCGCTGGGATGGTGCCATAGGCTTTTCTTTTTCTCGGTCCAAGATACCACACGCTTACCCCAAACACCCTAAAATGGGATACAATAACATCATCGCAATAACGCGTGAGTTTGAACATCGAGGGCCCTTGGAGAGCGCGCCAAAGTTACCTGCACAAAAAATGTAAAATCAGTGTACGGTGATTTGAATTTTAGAGATGAACAAGATCAGTGAAACAATGATATACATGTATAAATGAACATTCAAAATTGTTGCTATCAGAATATCCCTGTTTTGTTGTCTATTCAATTCCTCGCGTCTATTCAACTGCGCCCAGTTTTGTACATGCAAGAGTATCAGCTGTCTCCACCCTTCCGCCGCGCAACCAACGCCAAATTCTCCAAGCTCTTGTCTTTACCAATATAATACACGAGGTCCGCCTCGAATCCCAATCTTCTTAAATAGAGTAATCGGCCATGATCGAATATCCGTTTGCACTGAAACCCGAGTTTCGCTCTCTCCGAGAACGATAGGCCTGACCAATGTTCACCGTCCTTTTGCAAATCTACGGCATCGACCGCATCAAGGGTGTGCTGATCTGCCTCGTCATCATCCTCTTTCTCCGTGTGGGCCTTCTCCTCGTTTGAGACACCATGAACAGCACTCTCCTCCTCAGCAGCCCTCTGTTGTTCCCGACTTCCACAAACAGCCCACGTACTCATCACGCACATGAACCGAAATTCCTCTTCGCTGATGCCAATGTCATTCAAATACCCATGATCAACGTACATGCCGTATTTACAAATCTGGTGACAACAAAGTGCAATGACGACTCCTTGAATGTTGCCACCGTTCTTTACGTAATGTCCGATGCACCGGAGGGTGATGTCAGTTGCGGATCCGCAAAGATGTTTTGAGACTGCTATGCTCTTTTCAGATCGGACGCGACTATATTGCGTTAGATCGAGATCTTTTATATCCATGGAGAGCCGATCGACCCATGTTGTCGGGTCGAGTTTGATGTTTGCGTCAAACTGATGATGACTCTTTGTTAGCACCGTGTTTTCCTCTGGAGTTGGACAGCACGTTACCTTTTGCCGAAAGTTGCGACGGTCCACCAAAACATATCTGGAAGGGTCACCGACGGCGACGTGTATCCAATTTGCGAGTTCGCCTTTTCCGCATCCGAATTCAATGTACACGTTACTCTGCTGGAGGAGTCCCAAACGATCCAAGTGGCCAAGGAGCGATGATTGTTGCGTGGCATGTTTTCCACCGTGTGATATATCACTGTACAGGCGGAAATGTGAGTCGTGTCGGGCGGTATGATATTCGACAGTCGCAGCACTTACACTCTACTGGCCATTGCAGGATGTGATAAGATGACCATATCAAAGTCATTCTTTCCCTCCGGCAATACCTTGGCATGCAACCGCCGTATTTTATCCACTAACGCAGCAAACATTTGGGACGGTAATGCTCTTAGGCGATCTTTGCTAATCGGTCGATCCGCATCATCGGATGCGACCGTAGGTGATAAACGAGGAACATTGATATCGTCAACGTGATATGGGGGACGGGGTTTGGGACGACTGTTGCATTTTTTGAGATGCTTTTCCACGTCTTTTGCTGAAATGTTGCTAACAGACGAGTTTGCTTTGACGTTCTGCTAAACAAATGGTGTGGGCAGGAAAACGTACTGTTTGGAGTCATAAGGGCACGGAATCCGGTCACCCGGCTCGCCCTCCTCCAGAACCGAGTGTTGCCCACAATATGTTTTCCCTGGCTTCACCCCCAGATGGCAGTACCTCCTTTTCCGCTTGACCTGAACAAACAAGACGTGGTCAATTGAAAACCGCCGTTAATGATTCTCATGATGGATAAATGTCCTCCCACGTACCCAATAATGACATTGGTTATCTCTTGCTGGAGGGATGACTTCCTCTGCTTCTTCCTCTTGCCTCTTCCGCTTCGCCATGTGCTCCCGTTCCACTGTGATTAATGCCTTTCAATTTCGGTTTTCCCTACTGAGGGTGTCACTTCCTGTTACCGAGTTACGCATGGATGCAATGCACGTTTCAAATCATTCCAATGGTGTTTCAAATCATTCCAATGGATGAACCCAATGTTCGGAGTTTACGTAAGGCACCGACTGCTCGAACCTTCGTCGGACCGCACGTGTCATTGTGCGATACTGGCCAAGAGGGGGGAGGGCTGCCCAGGGCTTTGAAGGGACAATGGCCCATCGACTGATTCAAAGGGCCAATCGTCGGACACCGCACCAGTTCCAGACAAGATGCACTGGGAGCCTAGTCGGGCGGTCGGGGCCCTTTTCTCCGTTTTCCAACACCCTGTTGGGGGAAAGCCTTTGCCGTGTGCTCCCGCCCAAGTAGCACCTGAAAAGCTATGAAGCCGTTACCGTAAAAGAATCCGTGGCGCCAAGAAGAAACGCACCTGAGCAAAATGCCCTTTCTCCTCCACTCCGCAAACCTGCAACCTGTTGTTCTGCCTGGCACGACCTCGTCACACTGTGGTGTGATCAACTCACCTGAATCACATCCTACTTACTTTATTTGAGTGACGGAAACCCTTGCTTGACGACGTGTCGCGTTCGTCATACAACTCTGATTCCCTTTGAGATCCCCAGTACGATGACATATGGCAATTGCATTGGGGCACCAAAACAACGTATTGAACAAGTCCTGGTAGAGCCGCCCGGTAAGAATTGCCCCCAAAATCCCGTGGTGATCGCTTGCCATTTGAGTTTTGTGTGATTCTCGAGCACAAAAAGGATCTCCTCTCATCCTCTTTAATTTTGAATGACAGGGACCATTTGATTGAACGCCCTGAGTAAAGATTCTTTTTTGGGTCTCACTTTCGGTGGTGGGGGGAGGCTCCGAGTTTAAAAAAGCACCATTGTTGCCGGAATGATCTCACATGGGCTTTCAATGGTTTGCCATTTAAACTTTTGGACCATGGAGTGGTGCTGTCAAAATCCACACGACGTCAGAATTCACAAAAGACAGCCTTAAATCAGTAGACCGGACTGTGTCTCGCCGGCACCCCGTTTCTTGTTCACATAAAGGCTGTGGGGGGGGTGCGCCGATTCCGAGCTTGTGAACGTCCACGTACAATTTATAACACGCGGCCAACGGAACACCACCGACTTGATTCCAAATTATTATTTCCTGCTGCATTTTATTTTTAGAGTTTCTTGCCAGAATATACCCTACTCACTCATCGGAACAATGCCTGCGCTTTATCACAACCTCGAAACAAAAGACAAGACTGTCACCTCCAACAAAGTGTGGACACTTCCACCAGAATTTCGCAAAGAGTACAGCACAGGTCAAGACGATCTTGGCTGTGGTGGTTCCGGACGCATCTTCTCGGCTGTCCGCCGGCGAGACAGGAAGGAAGTCGCCGTCAAGTTGATTCCAAAATCTTGCATCCCAGACAATCAGTGGGTGCACGACAACGTGTTGGGACTTGTACCGAAAGAGGTATGTGTTCTGGCGTCTTGCAGCAAGTGTCGGAAAAGGTGCTGACTGTCACCGTGTGACGTAGGTCCATGTTCTAAGAACCATTGACCATGCTTCCGTCATTTGCTTTATCGATTTCTTCCAAGATGACCGAGCAGTTCTCATCGTTATGGAACTGTTTGGATCATCATGGCGGTGTTCAGCAATTCGACCCGTCGAACACAACCCATTCCCCTCAGCTATCCGACCAGTCAGGCGACGTGCAATGGATCTATTCGAGCTTCTCGAAGTGAAACCACTGACCGAAGATGACGCCCACACCATCTTCCTGCAAATCATTACCGCAGCCGACTCCCTTTTCACAAATTACCATATTATCCACGGGGACATTAAAGACGAAAACATACTCATCGACTGGTCAGGCACCCTGCCTATTGCAAAGCTCATCGACTTTGGCGGCGCCTTGCAAAATGTTGACACAACGACCAGATGCACCGAATCCGACTTTCACGGCACGCTGGAATTTGCTCCACCAGAGATCGTACTTGGCAAAGGATACGAACCTGAAAAGGCAGAAGCATGGAGTCTGGGTGTGCTACTGTACGGAATGGTCAACAGGGGCTGTGGGCCGTTTGCTACACCGCATCAAACGGCCTTTGGCGGTTATCAGCTACCTAAATGCTCAGACGCTTGCCAGGAGCTCATCGGGAGGCTGTTGGTCAAAGACCAGAGGTATAGGGCTGGATTTAAGGAAATATTAGAACATCCTTGGGTAGTCGGAAAGCGCTGACCATGCAGGACCAAATTGTGTTCCTGCTAGAGCTAATCTATTGCACTGTCGTTGTATTCTGTATATATATAGTATTTATCCGAGGATGATATCCCTCAATGACATTAAAGATGCTCGTTTAGACAGTATTTGAATGATCTTGTTGCGCTAAAATGATGCTTCTTTGGCCGCTGCACAACCAAGATTGGGTGGCACAGTTGTGTAAGCCCACTGCTGTTGGGGAAGAGTCAAGTCCCCCGCCGAGTCCCCCCGCCGAGGCCCATCGCCGAGTCCCGTCGCCGAGTCCCCCCCATCACCCCCATCTCCACCACATTTGTCAATTCCCTAACGTCCGCACACCAGCGTAAAAAAACTTCTTTTTGTGGTCCATCCTTTAAATCCACTTGCAAGCTCTGCATTCGTCCCAAAGGTGTAATCACACTTACGCACAGAAACACAAAACTTTAAAAAGCATGGCGCCCACGAAAAACATGCTTAACGTATTTGTTGCTATTTTCGAACGTGACCATATCCCCAATCCCTCGCGGTAACCTTTGCCGTGTTATATGAGCCACGCACAAACAAACGTCCCAATGCCTCCAAACGAACGACTTGTTGGAAATACAAAACAATTTGTTACTTGTGAATTACAAACAAGTTTCCCTGCGTAAATTTGGAAACTTTCTTTAATCATCCCGACCAGTGCAGAAGCCGCGTTTCAGAAAGACTTTAGATCTGCTGTTCAATGAAAAAAATGTAACACCTTCACACTTCCACACTGGCACACCCGGCGGCAAAGAAAAGGGCTCAGATGATTGCTTCACGATCTCTTCTTTTCTTGACTTGCGAAAAAAACGACGGGCGTGATGCCTTTTGATTCAAGTAGAGTTTCTTCCTTTTGTTCAGTGTCAGCTCACCAGACGCCTCCCCTCTACGGCCGTCTTTTTCCTTCTTCCAGTCGTGAAGGAAGTGAGCATTTCCCAACAGTCTTCCAGCTTCTCCCAATTTATTTGACATCTGGGAACGTTCGCCCCGCTCGTTTGTGCCAAACTTACTACATCCCTCGTTTGTTGTCCACACATTAGCACAGCAGTTTTGTTGCACAGTCAACCACCTTGTCCTTTGCCAAAGCGATAGGGAACGTCTGAAATGTCAGGAACACTTCTCCCCTCTGCCAACCTCTCTACGGCCTGTGTAGTGGGCTTCAAAGCCATTTCATTTACTGTGGGCCTCAATGCAACGGATAATGAAGCCATCGATTTCTGTCGTGCGCAGATATCCGGATTTGCTGCCGGTGTCGCCCAGCAGGCCGCTACCTCATTCGGTGGACCCGGTATCGTTATCGGTGCCAGTCTGCCATGGGTCTTTGTTGGGCTCATCATTGCTATTCTGCGCCTGTTCCGAATTGTAAATGCGAGGAGTTTGTTCCTGTTTATCGCAACTCTGGGAAATATGGCTTTTGCCTCCGCCATTTCCTATGCTTTTAAGGGTCTAGATGCAAACTATCTTGTGTCGGATGTCGTTGGATTGAGTGGATTCATCATTCTTTTGGTACGTGACAAGATGCCTTTTTTGCTAGTAGGTGTTGGTGCTTATCTCCGCAACGTGCACAGACCTTCTTGGCCATGGCAGGGATCACTCGGTTTGGCCAAGTCATCACACGGACCAAACGCCGAAAGCTTTTCCAAAGAGGTCTTTGCACATTTGTCCTGCTCTACGCTGGATTACTAGGCTACAGGGCCGGAAAGGAAATTATCGAGGCTCCGTCTTATCCCACGACGTTTACACCGCTGTTCACGGGGCTTTGCTTCGTTCCGTTGGTCATCTACATTCTCGGTGGTCTGTTCTGCTTCTCCTGGAACCTTCCTCGACACGCTCTCACTCTCCCTGGTGGGAATGGTCGGGTCGAAGTCCTCCGCACCCTACGGATTGTCAATGATGTGATGATGGCGCTAGTGATCGCTCTCTGTGTGAGCGAATTGGGATGCTTCTTCCCTCTGAGAAGTAAGTAATGACACGCGCTCATGATCTCGCAAGCTGAACTCAAGCTCATCCGGAACTTTTTCATTATGTTAGCCTCATCGTACAATAACTCTGTAGCCTGCCTACACATCTCCATCGTCCTCTTCATTGAAAATATCTTTGAAACCGTCTCAAATGCTATGCGCGGCAAAGGTGTCTTCTCCGCCAACACGTCCCAGCATACCGAATCTAGCGAGCTATCCGCCATCAACCGGGTACGTACCGGAAACAACCCAACCGGGTCGTCCTCCTCGAACAGCGGCCGCTACATGGGTCCATACAAATCCGACGGTGTGGCCCCTGCATACAGTGACGGACGGAATTACCCCACTGATACGTGGAAAGGCACGCAAAATTCGCCATACGGTTCACCATATGGAACCAATTCCTCGCACAATGCTGGGTCAAGACAGTACTGAGTTGTAGTATGTATGTCACAATATAGTACGTATTCAGGATGTTTGGGACGAGTAGGGGCGGGTACTCTACGTGTACAGTAATAGAGATGTCCAATCTGTGTCTAGACTTGTAGCCCTCTTTAGATAGAGAGGTTCTTATTTCTTAAAGTCATTTAATGAGATGATTCCTCTGATTCCTCAAAGCTTTTGACTGCAATCCTACATTTTTTTACGTAAACGACGAGCAGATCAACTTTACGAGCCCCCCGCATCTCAAAAGTCTTGAGGCGTTGGATGCTCGTCAAGCGCCTGCTCCAAGTTGCATGTGAAGTAATCCAACCCCATGGACAGTTGGCACAAAATTAACTCGGCAAGACAGAACAACGAAGCTCCTGATGACCATTTCGAAACATATGAGAAACTAATACATTGCAGATGGATCTTTGTCATGTATAACTACTGGGTACCGCGCGTGGTAAATGAAGCCGTCCCCGAAGCCGATTTTCATCGAATTCGCTAAAGCTAATACCCACACCTACATGTCTGAGACTTATCGCTCTACCCTATAGACAGTGAACATGCTTATGCAAAGTCCAAAAGCAAAACTATAGCTTATTGTGCCGATTTCTTCGAGCCAATTGCCATTTGTATTATACCACAATTCTCAAGTTGAACGATCGTGGAAGCTATGTAGCCTTTCGATGTCTGCCAAGCCTTTGCACCCCCTCTTCGCCATTTTCCGCAGGCAGGGCTGTAGTCGGTGTGATAGCCTCCAACATTGAGGCCCTCATACTGTTGCGGGTCATTCGGCCCTTTGCAAGTGGTGCTGTGGTACTCGTGGCGGGTAACAGGCCATCCACAATCTTCCGTCGTTTCTTCGGAAGAGCTGGTTCGGTTTCCTCCACTATAGCAACTTGCTTGATTGTCTTTCGGGATTTTCGCTTGAGAGAGGGGTCTACCTGCGCGGCCCCGCATTCAACAGATTTCAGATCCTCATCATCCTCTATCTTTTTTTGGACTTTGACTTTTCGTTTTCGTTTCGCGCGGGCCTTTGATCCACCTTCCATCGTCTCAGCCTCAAGGACAATTTTCGTCACTGTTTTCCTTGGTCTTTTAGCTTGTTTATACAGCTCGATTTGTTCTGCTTCCGAAACCGGAAACCCATCCGGAACAGGGTGCAACCCAAATTTTCTGAACAAATGCAACACGGCTTGTTCCTTGTCTTTCGCCTCAATCATTAAATCAACATCATCCTGACAAGGTGGCAGCCGTTGCACGCGATCGCTGTGTGCTCGTCGTTGCATAGGTGTTTCCGCGCCTTTGCGGGACTCTGAATAATGCTGCTTGGGTTTAATGCCCCGGGACTCCCATATGGCATTGATACGAGGGAGATACTCCACCGCGGGCTTTTCTGATCTCAAGATGTCGTCGTGGTGCCAGTCTAGAACCAGCGGAATGCCGAGTTGTTCGCATGACGGCAAAAGGTCTTGTACAGAATAGCATATTTCGTCGTTTTCGAGGACAATACGGTCTTGGATATGTTTAGGTATTTGCTTCCAGTTTTCATGAAATCGCGCAATAGTGCCAGATTTGTCGCCGAACACGCCCCCCATGTGGATTATCATTACCGAATCCGGGCCTAGTCCTATTGTGTCGAGAATTTCGCTATGGTATTGGAGCTCACGGATGGCATTTCGGACAACCACCGGTCGCGGGCTTGCACTGAAAATGAACAAGAAATTGTATTTCTTAGCGTTTCATGACATGGTTTTGGCTGCTGACACTTTCATACATTTGGCAGAATTGTCCCGGATGCATTGTCAGCCGATGTCCCAATCTTCTCGCCTCATCTCCCGCCTCTTTCAAAGCCTCCACAGCGCCCGGCACATCCCTCACCGAATACCCCACAACATCATGACTCGCAAAAGGAAACATCTCAGAGCTCAATCTCATAAACTTAATCCCGTGCTGCTCATTCCATCTCAACATGGGAACAATGTTACGAGCGTTTTGGACACCCAGTTCGTAAGCATGCTCAATTCCATTTTGTCGGATGGTGTCGAGGCGACAAGTTCGGGAGCAAAAAATGGAAGGACTTTGGGCCCGCAGGATAGTGTTCAGACAGGCGTAGCCGAGCCGACCTTTATATGTGGTGGTTTGGGTAGACATGTGTCGCTGGGTTACTACAAGTCGATGCGAAATGAGCAAGTGTGACTTTGGAAACGGAGATGCGTTTTTCGCAAAGATATAAATCATACGTAGCACCTCGGCCAAAGGTTTTATTTGGGGTCCAAAAGAAACACTACAGAGAATGGTTTATACACATAACATTACTGGCACTGATTGGAAATGCGAACCTGATCGTGCCCCCGGTAACTCATTCTTTACCCCACCCAACCCACCTCCCATCTTACGCCCACCTCTCGTTAAACAACTGACGAGCACTCGGATCGCCGATCGAGTGTGGCTGTGCAACGATGACTAATCAGTAGTCGCGCAATCAACTGCGCGGATCTGCCGTACCAGCAAAGGGTGAGACATAGCGTCTAACATGTCCCTTGTCTTGGTTCTCATTGAGACGTATTCTATGCATTATTTAAGTATCAGTTCAAGACCTCTAATATGGAGTAGTTTGAATGTAAGCCAGCACCGTTTTGATTATTGCCAAAAAAATGTATACATGAACTATATGATTTTTATCTAGTGCTTTTAATGAGGATCCATTTTGATGGGGTCATTTAATAATAACGACATCGTTCCCTGACGTAGCTGCTCAGTAGGCATCTCCTAAACCGTGCCGAAAAACCAAAAGTCATAACTAGATCTTCCGTATCATTTTCACAATCCCTCCAACAGTCGTGTGGGCACGCTTAAGCTGAAATCCAGCAATACATGATTGACATGTTGGTAATGGCTCTGATAGATTGCAAAAACAGCATTAATGGATGATAATAGCCAATGAACCGGAAAAATCCATCTTACCTTTTATGATCATCAGGGCAAAATCAACTGGATCAATCGCCTCCTGGCGTGTGAGAAGGTTTACTTCTTCCATGGTATCGAATGAGGAAGAATTAGCTCTCATATGTTTACCTGTAATTCACTATCCATGCCACTTACTTCGGACTGTTAGAGCACTTTTTAACAAGGTGCCTTCAAAGTCTCGTGACGGTGCATCCTTACGGGTCAAGTATGCTGCAAAGTTTGTGACTTGAAAGTCGACTTTAGGGAGGTGGTCCGGGTGCGGGCTTATTGCTATTCAAGCAAGTCAGTGACCACATCTGTGTCACCTGCGATGCCAGTATGTACCTATTATTTCGAACGGCTTTCCGACGCACTGTAAGATGGGTGCGACATACTTGTCAATCATGGCTCTTAAATGCTTTTCGTCTGTTTCATCGATGATCAACACGGCGTTGTAATTCACAATTTGATCAAAATTGCCTAGCGCTCCCTTTTAGCCGTCATCCTCCTTCCCGATCCAATGCAGAGGCAGTACAGAACCTACCATTGCAAACAACCCAGTTAAATCTTCGCACCCACTCCTCTGAAGCAATTTCATCCGCGCATTGCAATTGGATTTGTCGCAATTTTGGTCCCGATTTGTACTTTCTGTGAGGAGCAGCCAGAATGACAATATTTTGCCCTTGGAAGGCGGATATCAAAACACGTGAAAGATGTAATGGAAAGTGCCTCGACACCCGTTTGCCTACATATTAGGTCAGAAGAATGGCCATAATAATGTGAAGACGCATGATTCGGAACCTTTAGCATCCGTACAAACGAGTCGGTTCTTTTGAAGACTGAAAGTACAATCGGTCTCATGGAACCGGGTCGAAATTTTGAGCTACAAAGTCTTTCAATGAGACAGAGGCGACACTTCTCGAAAGCTCACAGTGAACTGCTTACATCATATAAATCATCTTCGTTACCGCTCGTAGCTGATCCGACACTCCCGAGAGAGATAGACTTTGCCAGCGGATGGGGTCCTTTTTCCGTACCCTCGTGATCAGCCCCTTCATGAGTCGACGATATCGCTAAACAGGCACACTCCAGGACACGATCTGCGGATGTGGGCAATGTTTCGGATACCGGAGGGTTTTCAGATGTATTCGGCACGGCATCAATAATAGAGGCACGTGGTGTAAGAGGAAGATTGAGTTTCATCCGAAGTGGTACATTTGAGAAGCGAAAATCTGGCAGTCGTGGCGGTCTTCCATTGTGAGCCGCAATGGGCCGTACGGGAAGGTTGGGGAGGAGGTCTTGCGTTTCCGTCGGGCCCTCATCCGCATTGCTGTCATCTACCCTCGCCCCTTGATCTGGCGATTCGTTTGCCTCGCAAATGTCTTTATTCTCAGGATCGCAGGGAACTCTGATGATTGATGAACGCCTTGCAAATGGTAAAACATTTATGATAGTTACACTTGCTGGGGAGGTGGGCGATGCTGCACTGCACACTGCGAGAGGGATAGTGCTCGTCACGGACTGTCGTTTGCTATCCACTTCACATGGAGAAGATGGGTCATCCATGCCCAAATCCACTTCGCATGGAGAAAATGGTTCATCCATGCTCAAATCGGTACCTGACGGGCTCGTAACGGAGGCAAGGGATGCATCCTCATGTTGATCGATAGTCATTACCACCTTATCCAAGGGCTCTCCTTCGTCTTTCTGGGTTGTAGGCATTGCTGTATGGCTATCCTGTGGAGAGGCAGGTTGACCTGTTTCAGGAGATCCATTGCTGTCACTCTCTCGTGTGCGTGGGCTGGTGACTGTCTGAGGTCTCTGGTGCACTTTTGGAGGAGCGATCGACTTTCCACTTGATTTTGGGGTGTCCCGAACTGCCCGTGCCTCAAACGCACGGGCAATCGCAGAGACATTTGACAAGGGTTTCGCTGAACTAGTGCCAGTACTCTCATCTATTTTGTAAAGGACATGGAAATAAGTAGGCAGTTTGGGCCGGACAAAAACATCAACTCTTATACCTATTGATTTGTTGAACGTCGGAGAGTCCACGGCGTACTCAGTCAACACATCAGGATAGGAGAATTTGGATGTGGCAGTGCCCGGACAGTCGGGGGAAGATGCTTGACGTTCGCGAGATGTTGATGCCGAGGACAACGATGGGATGCCTTCGGAAGGAGAAGCTACCCCATGCATTCCAGTATTTTGCTCTCCGGTTTCCAAACGTAGGGTCTTATCGGCAATAGCATGGTCACCCGCTTCCACCGGCTGGTTACCGGCATGCACATCATCACTGACAGCGACTTTCTGTTCCGCGGCATTCTCCCATTCCATTTTTCGCACACCTTCATCCAACGATCTCCCAAGTAACAACAGCTCCCGCTGAATCTGAACCAACTCGTGAGGTGTTTCAGGAACTTGGTCGTTCTGTCCACTTTGTGCGGGAGTTGTTGTCGGATTGGCTATTCTGGCATTCCGATGAGATTCTGCTAATGGTAACGTGCAGAATCAAAATAAGGGTTGCCTTGCAGAATGTGACGAAATCAAAAACTTACAGTGAGGGTGAGAAAGTGAATCTGGTAGTCCCTTCAAATTTTTAACCATACTAGATGTGTCAGTATTCTCTGGGTACCTCTTGAGTCTCCAAAATGCGATATTTACATACACCCTCATCCTTCTCATCGGCTACAATTCGCTGTCCAAAATCAGTTTTGGAATGTCCGTCTTCTCGCGAACTATTTTCAAACAAAATGTTCCCCGCTGTCTCAGGTAGCGGACTTTGTTGTTGCGGGTTTACGGCTTTCTGTTCTGTGTTTATTGACAGCTGGAAGAATGGGTTACTAGCCGGCAGGCAGAGAGGAGATACAGGCAGATCCACAGTCGAAGCACGGATTTTTGGAGATATTGGTGGTATTTGAAGACCAATGGTATTTTTGTTCTTGTCCTGGGTGGGAGACGGTTTGGTAGAACGGTTAGGTGTCATTGGTTGCTGCACAATAACCAGGTAACCTATAGCAAAACACAAAAACCGCTTTTACGCCCTCCGGCGGATTCCTATTTCTTGCGATGACGTACCTGCGTTGCCATAGTTGAGGAAGAGACGTGGATGTGACATGGACAGCGCAATCCAGAACCAAAAAAACAAGCAGGACATAGGGGGATCTCGCGTTATGTAAGCCTCAACAAAGAGCCCGTGTCAAAGGTATTGCATGCTTTAATTATTATCACCTCCAAGTTGATTTCAACTGGTCGGTTTGGCGGAGTGGTTAACGCGGTGGCCTGCTAAGCCATTTCCTTCTGGGAGCACAGGTTCGAATCCTGTAGCCGACGGTCGTCGTCAGTAACGTCAATTTTTTTGTCGTATTTCACTTGCACGGGAAGTGGTCAATGCGTACGTCATCCCACGCTGGACGTTCAGAACTCATTTGCTGGATTATTGTGACAATCTGTTGTCAAGTATGTAATAGATGGATCGATGGGCAACCCCAATTCCTATGTTTTCTTCCATCAATATTTCTGGTGTGCGGCAACCAACAAAGCAAGATTCATCGATAAAGTAAGCGGAAAGGTACATTCCATCTAGAGATTGCGAGGAAAGAGCAGGTCCCCCTGATGATTGCGGGGTACCATGGCTTAGACGGCGAGTGTAAAAATGAAAGGATCAGCATTGAATAAAAGATGCACTTTGTGTGGGCGGGAAATATGAAAAGCCACATTTGGTGGAAAATGAGATGCAACGTCACGTCCAAAGGGATGAGACCCTCGAAAAACGCCATAGTCACTGGCCAGTGGACTATCCACGTACCCGTATCTCGAAAAGAACGACGAGTTGCGTAATGAGATTGTGCGAGAGCCGCACGAGTAACTATTGGGGGGGGGTAAAAAACTAGCCCAGAAAAACTCAGCCCATCGTAACCTTTTAGGGCGCGAGGTTGTGTGCAACTTTTGTTCAATCATCCCGAAAACTCTACATCCCTGCAGGAATGAGAGCTGCAATTGTCTTTGTGACTGCTCTCTGTGCAAGTAGGGCATGGGGTATGCCCGAAGCAACCTTTTTTACTGCTGTCGTCTCGTCCGCTTCCAGTGGCAACCTGGACACATATGATATTGTAAGTGCGCAGCCGATCGCAGGAATTCAATCTCCGGTAGTCCCACTTTTGTTCAACACTCTAGCGGCCCCTGCTTCATGGGTGGTGAGTAATGGTCGTTTCAGCAATCAGGCCTCGTGCGAACGTTATACGGACGGGCACGTGGAATTTTGTGCTCACCGTTAGCTGGGGTCTGGTCATAGGGATATATACAAGACGTTGCTGATGGATGTTCGTTCAACACTACCCTTTTGAGCCTTGGCAATATCCGTCTGGTGCCTCTCCTTGAAATAGGGACTGCGGATTGTGAACCACTAGACGCTCTACAGAGAATCTCTATATTACGTCCCGCTGGCGTTCTCGTCTATGCCGCATCATCGGACAATCAGCTCACATATCCAGCTACCTTGGAGCAGTCCCGTTTTCCCATCATTCAAATTGCAAAGAGGGTGGCCCAGCTCATTAAAAGCGCACTTTTGGAGCTGGCAAGCAGGAATATCACTGGTGCGGGGGCGGTGAATACTTCAATGGCGATTGGGTATGCGGCCGTGACTCAAGCGGTACCCGATGCATCACCTAGTCCACGCGTTCCGCAAGGAAATGTGGATGTCGGGTTGCTCTGGCAATTTGGACTGGCGGTAAGGAAGACCAGCCGCTGACGTGGTGCAGACGAACAAACCTAATGACATTGGTACTCTGAGTGCAGCTGATCGGTGGTATTCTCTTCTTTGGCATTCCCTGCACATGTTTGCTCTCATGGTGGGCTCGACGACGGATCGAAGCTAGCAGAGGATTGACCCTGGCTGATGTCGAAGCGAATGCGTTTGTAGCCGACATGTCCTCACCACAGTCGAACAGCAATCTTATGAAGGAAACAGATTTGAAGCACTTCCCCATCAAACGGTACCGCCCGCACCAATTCAAACGACAGCAGCTCTCAATATGCGACGAGAAGATGTCTGTTAAAGAATCCATGAAGCAGGACAGTGGTGCACCTCAGACGCCAACGATCTGCTCACCCGACTTGCTCCGCACTTCAACCTTCCCCGATTCGACCATCACCCTGTCAGAAGAAGAACCGCAACCACCTACACATCAAAGCATTCCCGAAACGAGCGACACGGCATCCTTACAATCCACAGCAACATCACTGGCATACTGCATCGACAATTGTCCAATATGTTTGGACCAATTTGAAGAAGGGGAACCTATTCGAGAACTTTTACCCTGTCAACACTACTTTCACAACGAATGCATTGAACCCTGGCTAACTCAACGGAAGAGTATATGTCCCATGTGCAGAATAAATCTGTTGGAGACTTGTGGGAGTCCCCCAGTTATGCCTGGCGTAGATCTCGGTGACGGGCTCACGGCTCCACGAGTAGAGGAGCTGACAGAGAGACGTGTAACGTTGCGTCAAGACCAACCCGTCGTTCACGAAGAATTGTATGTCGAAGATGCCGCGACACACCCATACCGAGTACCATCCTATCCACGTAGCGACATTGGCACACCCGTTCCCCTTTACGACTTGACAGATGGACACCCGCGAGATTTATCAAATTCATAGCACATAGTGTGGGATTTTATCATTATGTACAGAGCACGGATTAATCGGCATTCCAACCTTTTCGTATGCAGTTTTGATGAGGGCAGTTTAGTTGATGAGGTTTGGTGGTAGGCTATTTGATGGACGAATCCATTGAGTTGAAAGGCAAGTACAAAAGTGGACGGAAATCCAAAGTGCAGTGCTTGGAAGTCGATCTTTATATGTGCTTGATCTTTTCTTACATCTAATTGTTGCAACATGCAGTATGTTAAGTTATAAGACCATAGATAAAGTTTCGTCTTTTGCCATTTTGAGTATGCTTGAGCGCAGAGGCGGATGGAAGGACGTTGAAAATGAGATTACATGATTTCGTGTCGCACTAACTTATGGCTTTGTGTTTAAACTCACTACAAACAATTTGTATACCCCACCAAAGAAAGAAAAGCAGCGTAGCTTAGTTCTTTGGATAAAAGAATTTTGGTATGAAAGAGAGACATTCACAGAAACGTTGTGGCAGGCAACGGCACGCCTGCAAGTAACATCACAACCCAAAACTGGCTCTCCCAACCCTGTGCTGTAGGTATCTGTAGAGAGTTGTAGAATCTTGTCAAGCCAATACCCTATAAGGTGCAAGTTATCCCCATGTTATATCATAGTCAAGTGCCCTGAATGGTACTAGAGAAATAAAGTTTGTTTGCGCCTACGTTGCGTACAGGCCCGACTTTCATTTGTCATTGACCAATTTGTCAGAATTCGTCTTGATCGAGTAACTGTTGAACGTTTTTGTGCGATATTCTGAGAACCCGAAATCTGCTTGTATTTCAAACCAGATATCTCTGAATCTGAACGACGCTTACCTTTAGTGAGATTGACCAACTTTTGGGGGAAGGCGAACTCATGGCGAGAATTACTAATGATTTTGGGCGTCGCACAATGTACCCTCGTCCACTCGAATCACGGTTGGCTTTATCGCTATCCCTTCTGCCCCTTCACTAGTTAAAGACGGCCTGCCGACCAGACTGTTTAGCAGGAGACATTGTTGCTCGTTCTAGTACCAGCACACACACACACACACACACACAAGTATGCTTGCTGTCCTAACACGTAATCGATATGGTCGCGTGTGCGCAGCTCTTGTTGAACCACATTGCTGGATAAGCTTTGTCTGATGACGTGATAATTACTACAACATAAAAAGATCCAACAAGAGAGTTTATCCGAAACTGAAAATCCCCAGACATTGAAAAAGTCACCGTGGGAAAGAGGCCCCCCCCCAATTTCCACGGTCCCAAAAAAACCAAAAAAAAAAGAAGCCAGAAATTTTATGGGAATTTTTTGGATTTCTCAGCGAGAAAAAGTCACTGCGCATTTGGGACAATGTGGTTAAGCACTAGTTGGTCAACGTTCAACTTTGATGAGCAGGATGATGCATCCTCGTAGGAAGGGATTGGCCAATTAATGCATAGCATTACAATAAAAACATCAGATAAAAATCCTTATTACTCGTTCTAGTCGAAAGTGGGGGAACATCCTGGACACTTTGGCGGAAGCTTGTCAGTGATATTTGGGCCATCTGCTGCCATTCCGTTGCTAGCCATAAACAAGAATGGTTACACTAGACGAAAAGGACACCACCTTCGATCCGCCTCCAGGATCAGAGCAGCATGAGCTCGCTGCGTCTGATAAGGATACTATTCCACCTTATACTATGACAGACGTGCCGGCCAAAGTCGCCTCAGACATCAAACCCACCATCTTTCAACGATTATCCCGCAAACCACCACCTCCAACATCTCCACCCTGTCCCGGTCGGCAGGATCGATCGTTTTTGTCAAAATGGACCTACATGTATATGAATCCGATGGTGTCGAGGGGAATGAAGCGGGAGCTTTTACCAGAAGAGTTCCCACAGATTGAAGATGAAGATGAGGCGAAAATGTTATCAAGTAGGTTGTTGAACGAGTGGGACAAGGAAGTGAACGAGCGGGGAAGCGGTGCAAAGTTATGGAGAGCCACGGTATGTGTCCACATTGGTATAGATGTCATCAACGCAAATGTCTGACAGTTCCTTAGTGGAGAGTATTCGGATGGCGATACATGTTGGCAGGCGTATCCTTCTTTGCCGAAACCGTTGTCAAAATCGGCGAAGGTGTGTTGCTGGGATATCTTTTGCAGTGGTTTCAAAAAACCGACAAGGAGTCCCGCGAGGTATGTCCCGACTGGTTGCCTTCCGGGGCTTTCCCAATCTCACCACTGCTCTTGATAGGGCTATCTTTTGGCTATGGGTATGGCATTCTGCGTCATCACCCATGCGGTACTTCACCACGTTGTCTTCTTTCTCGGCATGCGAATGGGGATGCAAATGCGTGTGGCTTTCATCGCCGCAATATACCGAAAATGCCTTGCGCTCTCAATATCAAATACCTCATCAACTGGGTTGATTGTCAACTTGGTATCAAATGATGTGCAGAGATTCGAGGATGCAGTATGTACCCCTACACGTTGATTGATTGCTGGCCGTCATAAAAACTCATAAAACAATCGGTTTAGGCACCGTTCGCCCACTTTGCATGGCTCGGCCCTGTAGAGCTACTGCTAGTCCTCTATTTTATGTATGTCCAAATTTCGTGGGCTGCATTCGCCGCGGTCGGGGCGCTCTTGATGGTCATCCCGATGCAAGCGGCGTTTGCAGGTCGGTTTGCCAAATTGAGGAAAAAGCTGGTAGTCTTCCGAGACGATAGGATAAAGAGTGTGTCGGATATGTTGGCGGGAATTATGGTGGTAAAGGTATGTTTTTCATTTGCGGTTTCTTGAACATGAGAGCAAAACTTGAATTGGATGCGTCCTAGTTGTACGCCTGGGAACTGCCATTCATGAAGAAGATCAACGAACTACGGAACCGAGAACTAGGCTACATCAAGCATGCGTCAACGTTGCGTGCAATCAATGAAGCCCTGTACTTTTCGTCGTCCTCGATTACGTCCATGTTTGGTTTTATCACATTTTTCCTCATGGGTGGGGTATTAACGCCTTCAAGGGTAGACTTCTTCTGTCTTTTGCGTATTGATTCAAGAACTAAATATCTGTGATTGCCCACGACAGATTTTCACATGCTTGACTTACCTGACCAATGCTCGTTTGACAATCACCAACTTTTTCCCGAAAGCGGTTCAATTCCTATCGGAATCCTGGATTTCTTTGCAGCGTATCGAAGCATTCCTGTCATTGCCGGAAATTGGTTCCACGCGCGAACTCGTCGAAGAAAGAAAGTTTCTAGACAGCCTTGGCGACCCTTCTATTATGATTGCCATCAGAGATGGCACGTTTACATGGGGGGAGGGTGTAACGAGTCTAGAGTCCAAACAAGTGGTTCACCAGACCCTGAGTGAGGCTGAAAACAGCGGGCCTCGAGAGATCCTCAGTAAAATCGACCTCACCATTAGGAAAGGAGAGTTGGTCGGTGTTTGTGGACCTGTGGGAAGCGGCAAGTCCTCGCTCGCAAACGCCATTCTGGGAGAGATGGACCGTGTGAGCGGACGAGTGGCGTTAGGTAGCCGGAAGATCGCTTATGCGGCCCAATCTCCGTGGATCGTCACAGGGACGATCAAAGACAACATTCTCTTTGGTTTGCCTTTCAACGAAAAGTGGTTTTGGGTGGTGATCCGTGCATGCGCTATGGAGAGGGATGTATCGAAATTTGCGAACGGTATTCACACGCTAATTGGCGAGAGAGGTGTCACGTTGAGCGGTGGGCAACGCGCGCGACTTGCCCTCGCTAGAGCCGTATATTATAATGCAGATATCTACATTATGGACGATCCACTGTCTGCAGTAGATACAAATGTGGGGAGACACTTGTTTGAAAAATGCATTCAAGGCGTCTTAAAAGATAAGGTTTGTGCTGATCAATGACATTGGGCGTCTCGATGTACTGTATTGGTAACATGCCCACTCTTTCCAGGCCCGCTTCCTGGTGACGCATCAGCTCCAATACGTACGAGGCTGCGATCGCGTACTTTTGCTCGAAGACGGAACTATTTCTGGAATTGGACCATATGACAAAGTTATGTTGACACCAGGATCGCCTTTCGCTGGCGCACTGCGAGATTTTGCGTCCCGCCCTGCCGATATGGATCAGAGTGTTGACGACGGGGAAGAGTCCGAGGGGCCAACCACCGTCGATGAACCTCTCAGCCAAGACGAGGATGTCAACATCCCCGCCAAAGTGTCGTCCGACGATTCTGCAAACTCAACTGGCGAACTCTCCAAAGAGCAGGTGATACAAGGCAGTATTGGCGCAGCCACATACTACCGATATTTCAAATCCGGTGCAGGCGTGACAGCGACGATCGTTTTGGCCGTCTCTCTTGTTATAGGAGAATTCGTGGCTGACGTAGCGAATTGGTGGTTGGCGCACTGGTCTCAAGAAAACGAAACCGATAGACAGCAGCCGAGGAACGCTTGGGTATTCTTTGCATTAGTCATGATCACAGTGATACTGTCGAACGGTAGAGCTTTGCTGTTCTTTTATGTATCGTGGGTAGCCGGCCGTGCATTGTTTGTCAAGATGTTGGAGGCTGTATTCAAGAGTCCCATGCACTTTTTCCAAGTTAATCCGCATGGGCGATTGATGAAGTAAGTCAACAAGTCATAATGCTATTCCGGGTGTATCGTATTCACCTGATACCCACTCAATTTGCAGCCGCTTCTCCAAAGACATAAATCTGCTCGACGAAATGCTCCCCCAAACTTTCTTTGACTTTATCCAATGCGCATTTATGATCCTGGGAACGCTTGTGATCGCTGTTGTAGTCATCCCTTACATCCTCGTCCTGGTTCCTCTGATCGGCATTGGCTTTTACTTCCTCCGAACGGCATACATATCCACATCCCGTCAAATCAAGCGAATCGAATCCGTCACGCGGTCGCCCGTGTACTCGAACATCCCGTCAACTCTTGAGGGCTTATCCACTGTTCGTGCATTTGGAGCCGAAACGAGATTCGCCAACCGCTTTGTTGACCTCCAAAACGATAATACGAGAATGTACTTTTGTTTCATTTCATGCGCACGATGGCTGGGATTTAGGTTAGACGTCGGTTCTGCACTCTTCCTAGCAGTTGTCGCTTTCGGTGCTGTTGGATTACGTGACTCTTTGGGGCTCAAGTCCGGTGTTATTGGGTTGCTGTTGACTTATGTATTGCAGTTGACCGGTTTGCTGCAGTGGGCGGTACGACAAAGTGCCGAGGTGGAGAATTACATGGTGTCGGTGGAAAGGGTTTTAGAGTACACGGCGCTGCCACCTGAAGAAACCGAAGAACACGAATCCAAAGCAGCAACGCGCGGCGCCCTACCTGAAGCATGGCCAGATAAGGGTGAAGTGGAGCTTAACAACATGTCCCTCACATATCCCAATACAACTCGTCCGGTCTTACGCAACATTACCGTCCGCATACCACCCGGCACCAAAGTCGGGATCGTGGGCCGAACCGGAGCGGGAAAATCCTCGTTCCTCCAAGCCCTCTTCCGCATTGTTTCGCCATCCCCTCACGGATCCATTCAAGTTGATAATATCAAAACCGACGAAATACGCTTGAGCGAATTGCGCTCCCGTATCTCGATCATTCCACAAGAACCGTTTTGTTTCAAGGGCACTCTTCGATTCAACATCGACCCCTTTGGAAAATACGATGATGCAGAGATTTGGCGGGTTTTGGACGCTGTTGAGCTGAAAAAGAGGATCGTGGAAGGACTGGGTGGGCGGTTGGAGAGTGAAGTTGCAGAGAACGGAAGTAGGTGCTTTAATTAACAAGTCATCTGTGATGGCTCTATTGCTGACCGCGATTAAATCAAATAGGCAACTGGTCCGTCGGCGAACGACAGCTCATCTGCCTTGCTCGGGCTATTCTCCGAAATACAAAACTCATCGTCATGGACGAAGCAACTTCCGCCGTTGATCTCCACACAGATGCACTGATCCAACGCGCCATCAGGGATAAGGAAGCAGGAATGTTCAAAGATGCTACCGTTCTTACCATAGCCCATAGGGTATGTCGCATCACGCTTCTGTATTATTGTCTATGATCTAACCGCTCCCATTTCTGCAATCAGCTGAATACAGTTATTGATTACGACCTGATTATGGTTCTCGACGACGGACAACTCGTCGAATTCGGGACTCCATACGCGTTACTGGGTAAAGATGTAGCCGACTCGGGAGCATGGTTTGCTCGCATGGTGGCTGAGATGGGTGACGATGCCCGCGAGGTTTTAAAGCAAATTGCAATGAATAAGGAGATGCAGCGGAGGGCTGAAATACAATGACTTGGTTGTAATTAGACATTTGCTGTGGGATTTTAATGTAATGGGATGATTTTCAGGGAAGGATGCTGTAGTTATCGGTTCTCCTTTCAAGATTAGTGTTTCTGTATAATAAACAAGGAGGCTATGCATTCGTACCTAATTGAGAATATTATTGTCCGGCCAAAGGTTTCGGCACTGTTTATCTAGACATTGACCGTTGTCCTCATGGTTATAGATTTTCCAGATGAACAAACGATGAAAGTGGCCAACGAGGCAAGGAGTGGCGAGTACTGAGATGAGGCTGGACATCCAAAGAGATCTTTTTGCTCAGACGGCAATGTCGGTTGCACATTCGTCGGTGCCATGACAGATAGAGCCCCGCGCTTTCCTGTGAGACCATTTCCAAAAATTGCGTTGGAACTCGAATTCACCATAGAATTTTGGTATGCGACGGCCTCAACTTGTCACGATCCTTTGGCGCTTCTTTATAGCATTGTGGACACTCCTTTGGTTATCAAATATTCGGTTGTAGTAGCAAGTTTTTATATCTCATCCAAAGGCACTAATTATATGTCCGTGCGGATCGTGCTAACGTTTGTTCTATACCCATATTGAACGACTGACAGTCCACTGAGGTTGAGGCTGAATTACAATACGGGAAAAATGACTGGCTACCATCATACAATGTTGAGCCATGCGCTTGAAGCATTGTTTGCGTGACACTTTGGAAACGGACTTTACGAACAAGCATCGACCAAGACTTCATTTTGTAATGGTGATATTAAACCTCTTGTGCATGTTCATTATAACTTGGGTAAATCCGCAAACCCAAACTCTCCCTTGCACGGTGATGGGCCCTGTGATAGCAATTAAGCCAAAGCCCACCCAAAACCTAGAAATTCAAACAGGTCGTCCGTATATTCCTTCATCCCTTTTCTCTACATACATTGATGATATGCTCTTGCTATAGGTCTCTAAAACATTGTGGTGCCTAGATAATGCCAGCAAAAAAAGTTACAAAAAACACGAGGAATGTCATGAGCAATGTCGTAGGGGAAACTCACCAGTGTATCCCTCATCCGTCGCTTCACCACCATCCCATCCAACCGCCTCCTTATGCTTAAATGTGAACCCAACAAACTCCTTCCTCAACATTCCTACATCACCCTTCGGGGCACCCTTCTCCATGTCCTTCATCCGATCCTGCACCTCCTTGTACATCGCCATGTCCTTTGGATCCTCGAAATCATCAAAATAGGTGGTATCCGTTTCTGCTTTTAGCGTAGGTATGAAAGGAGGGGGGTGCGCTGGATCGTCCGTACGGAGGATCTCAAAGTTTGTCGACGCAAAGAAAGGATGAGATGTGACTTGTGACAGAGATGCCAATCGGTTTTGTGTGTGTGTGATGAGCGACTTGACGAGTGACCATGCTGTGTCCGTCAAGTTGAACTCTTCGTCAGCGCCGGTGTAGTGTGGTCTTTCAAGAACTTTCTCCCAGTGATAGACATTCACCCAAACATCGTCGGTTGTGGGAGCTGTGAAGGGTGGATAACCTTGACGGAAAATTAGGGAGCGGAATGCACGGGCTACTGGGAAAGGAGCTGCGTACCAACTAGACATTCAAAAAGGATACAGCCTATGCTCCAGTAGTCAACTGCTAGTCCGTATCCGGCCTTATTGTTCATGAGGACTTCAGGTGCCATGTAGTCTGGGGAGCCAACGAGGGAATAGGCCTATTATCATAAAGAAGAGGAGAATCTTGCACTCAATGATGGGAAGAAGTGTGTTTTGGTTGAAGCAAAACGTACCTGCATATCCTCCCTCCGGATGGATTTGTGAATACTACGACGCTCAGCAGTTGAAAGATGCGTGAGCGGCATGTCCTTGACCTTGTCGAGCTGAATTATAAAGTAAGATAAAAAGACGCAATCGGGACAAGCAGCTAATCAGGCGTCGGTAGTCTGGATTCTCACCTTAACCCTCAAAGATTCCACAATAGCGGGACTCAGGGCACCCCGACTCAACCCAAAATCTGTCAGTTTCAAATGACCACTAGCATCGATGAGGAAGTTTTCTGGTTTCAAATCTCTGTCAGGCAATGGTCGAATTACTAAAAAAAATCCATCACTCATTATAATGATGGCTAGAACGTACCTATGAATATATCCCAATCGATGCAACTCTCCTACAGCAACAAACATCTCTGCAACATAGAATCGGGCATGCTCTTCTTTCAATACCCCACTATTATTGAGCAGTGTGCGCATGTCTCCTCCTGGAACATATTCCTGTTTTGTATCGAAATATTTCAGTCCGAGATTCTCAATCTACTTCATCATGTTGTAATTCGCACCATTGCCAGAAAAACATGTTCGTAATCCTGGAATGCGTAAAGGAGTTTGACGAGCCAAGGGCTGTTGGTGCGCGTAAGTATATCCCGTTCCGTGAGAATGTGTTGAATCTTGGGGACGAACGAAACAGGTGAGTATGGCAGAACTTGATTGGTGCGAACGTACAATAACGGCCAATACCTCTCCAAGTTTGTGAAGCAGCTTTTTGCTCATTTTTTTCAGCGCACATAATTCTTTCGTGTCGTTCTTTTTGGCGAGGAAGACCTTGGATGAAGGAGGAACGTTCAGTTGACGATATGTCCTTCTGCTGTTCAAAAATGGACTTCCGAGAGGATGTTTACCTGTCCGTATCCGCCCTGTCCAACCTGCGTGATAATACTAAAGTTGGCTAACCGAGTCCTTGTCCGACGCTTTCGTAGGTGAGCGCGTTCTTTTCCACAGAGGTAGTTCCATTCTGTACTGTACTGCTCTTCTGTGCACTAAGACCGATTGCATAAGGTGTAAAAAAATGCGAAAGAGATAAGTAGCATCCTCAAAACGATCCTTACCCTGCGTTCTCGCATGTCTTCTTTGAACCTTTGTAAGCGCTGTTTCCGTTGATCCAAGTAGGATAAGAGATCAAAATAGTAGTCGAGGAAATCTATACGTGAAATCAAGTCTGCATTGAGCTCGCTGTCGTCAATGGCCGTTCGCAGAATTAACTAGTTACTCACAAATATTGGTCATTTCGCATCGTCGCCGGGTTCCTGCACTTGGCGTAAAGGGCTCATCGGCTTCTCTTCGGGAGGATCCAACGGCATGGACGGTCTGAGGCCGCTGATCTCGCAAAGTCACCATGCTCGGGTTTCCCTTGTGATTTTTGCAAGTCACCTCCTGCTCTTCAGCAGCGGGAGATGCATGTCGGGCCGGCCTGGCAGGTCGCGTGGGTTTTGGGGGAGGGACAGGCTTAACGACTACTCCAACTGGCGCTTTTCCCTTTTTATCCATCCTTGGTAAACTGTGCGTCTTATCACTAAATGTAATACTGGCCATTGCATCCGCTAAGCGATCTTGAGACGTCGGGATGTGATGAATCGGAACCGGAATGCGAGTCCGTGACTGCTGTACTTGACTTTCGGTAGCTGGAGGAGCCGGGAGTGGATGGGCTCGTCTGGGTGGTACTGGTGGTGCTGCAGCCGAAGGAGCGGCGACAGCCGGTCGAGGAATGTTCGAGAGCATGCTGTTGCGGAGTTTCCCACAATGTGATAGTGAGCTGAAAGGGAATTCAGAGGAGCAGATCTAGTTCAATAGCACAGCATGCATTAGATTCTATCGTAAAACTGCCACATCCAAAAAGCCCATTGATGCAGATCAGATCCGGATGGATCATACCTTTCACGTTAACCCTGCCTGGTCTAATCAGCAAGAAAAACCTCCCCGACCTATGTACCAACAAGGAGGTTTTGGAGTGCCAGCGGAATTATTGAGCGAGCCCATTTTCCAGATGCAGCTTCCCGCCCATTTTTCAGACGTCGCTCCGGGCCAGCCAAATGGTAAATTCTCCGATCCTCATCATGCTGGGAACGACGGGTCAAAAAATTAAAAGGGATATAAAACAAAATGTTCGCAGATGATGCGATTCTTTACACACTAATCGGTCAAGAGCTATATAACAACGGGAATTGAAAATAACGGCAAAAGACCAGTACTGTTAAACTACCTAGATGTCGGCGTCGCTGTCCGGACGACGCCAGGCACCATGATCCCTCACAGCTTTTTTTTTGTTGGCTTAGCTGTCCCATAGATGGAGAGTGTGTGTGTTAGCCGACTATTGAAAAAGGCCCCAAAAACTGTGAGGTTGCATTAGGATCTACCAAGGTTGATGGTGACGACGTCCTGGCATCGGGTCGTTTCCCATATAGAACATTTTTATGCCTAGCAGTCACCAGCCATGACCTGAAGTCATACTTTAAATCCATGTCAAATTGGAGTCAAGACATCTAGGACGGACAATGCACACTCCGCCAGTAAGGCATGTTGAACGCGAGTAATAGAGTTGTGAGCAATGAGCATTCAAGCTGACCAATGTGCGGAGGGATAGCTTCTCCTACCGAATGCTTTGTCCGACAGTTTAGGCAAGCATCATCGGTGATATTTGGAGTTTTAAAGAACGTGATAAGATCGCCTATTGCAGCATTGGCCCCGATCAATGCCCGATCATTGCGCCCCTGACGCAACACCGTCTAGTACCCGAGCTGCAAGACGTGGTTTTTGCAGACAACTTTTTGTTCGCATCGTGACGGGCCTGACAAAGTGCATGTTCGACTTTTCCAGGACAGGCTGTTGACACATGTCAGGCATAATAAGGGGGCCCCCTTCGTATAAATGAATTAATGGAACATTATCCCCTTGTAGTCATTTGCGATACGTGTATGTATCAAGTTTATCATTGTTGGTTCCGCACAGAGAATAAACCCAAGAAGCTACAGAAGCCATTGCCGTGCCGTGGTCGTCGTCAATTGTCGCCGTTGGTTTCACCCGCCGTAAAAACGATCAAAAGACGATCAAGTTAATTTACTGCGCAAAAGCAAAAGACGGATCGGACGACGCGACTCTTTAGATACAAAATTGATTGCTTGGATTTTAATGGCATCGATTTCCCTCTGCAAGCTGCGCACGTCCCGATTTCCTTCCCTTTACCGTCTTTTGGTTTTTTTCGTTTTGCGTTCCGATCATATGCAGTCTTGATTTCGCTATCGTTCGGACAAACGTCCCTTTCATGTTATATATTGTCGGCAGGTCTTGGCGTATACCCGTTGAGGAGCTGTCGCGGATAGATAGATCGGACTTTGAAAGTCTTGCGTTAGACCATGCTCGGCTTGGAAAAGAGTACGTTAGATCGTAGCTCGCCTTTTGCGGCATTGACCAGTTTCGCAACGGCCGTCAGCAACAGTGACAAGAACGACAAACGACCGCCGACCAGCATTATACAGGGCGGACGGAGAAGCTTTCGCCAAATGGGGAAAGCTAGCGGAGGAGGCGGGCCTCCTGCTGGGACACCCTCATCCATTCTAAAACGATTACGAAGACCAGGCTGCCTACGCGGCGTCATATGCATTGCCCTCATTTGCTTTGTAGCATACACAGTTCTTCTGAGTGGACCTGCCGGACGAGGCTATCGGGATGTGATACGCGCCACAACGTCACCTTCTGCGGGACCCCCAGCAGTGCAGCACCAAAACGATCCAGAAGATCACACATTCCCAACGGGGCAAGTCTCTATACACGAGCGTCCGGACGATCGCTCATCTTATCATGATGTCGAGGCAGGTCGCTCAGAGGAGCCCCGACTCGTTCCAGGAAGGGGAAACTCTCGTTTACCGGCTGCTAAACTACCAGATCCCATAACGGGCTCCGCCGACACATCCAACCCAGTTGTCCCGCCTCCCGATTCTGATCCTTCACGGCGTCCCATGTCCCGACCTGATGGCCTGCGGGCAGGCCTATTCCCAGGAAAGAATTCCAATGAAACAATTGCATACTTGCTAGAGCAGTATGATGCATTAAAGCGAAATCTCCAAAAGGAGATTGAAAACGCTGTTAAAGCTGATCGCGAACGACGACAGAACGAACAAAAGCAACTAGTAGAAGCTGAACTTGCGCAGCACATTGGTGTCGAGCGACAGACAATAGAAAAAGAGTATGAAAAGAAGCTAGCATCCGAACTGGAAAGAGTAAATGCAGATAAACAGCAAGCAGACAAAACGGTAAAGGCGGAATTGGATCGAATATTCACGATTCAAGAGAGTTCGGATCCTTCTTCCCGGATTTTCAATCCCGACCTCGCCTTAAAAATGTACGCCACCAAAGAAGTGAGGCTTGCGGGTTTCAAATGGTGTAAGACGCTGGAAGGAGCAGACTTTAACGCTTGGGTTCATATCGGTTAGTGTTGTTGCAATAAAGATTATTCATGCGGTGGTCATGAACGATCTGTTTAATCCCGTTCAATTTTTGCTCGCGATACTTTTAGCTCCACTCGGTGGCAACCTCATAACAGCGAATCCTTCAAGACTCTTGGCAGCGAATATGATTGATACACTCGCACGAAAAGTGTATGATAATGTCATGTCATGGGCAGAGCATGAATCATTTGATCCGACCTCTGTGCGGCGCTTTGCGTGCTACATGGCAGCTCATGGCAAAAATGAATATGCGCTTGCCACCGATGGAATGTGGTTGCTGCATGTGAACGGTACGGCCTATTTTCCCGAGCTGACATTAGAGGGCCCTGGAAATACCCCTGTTAGTGGACAAAAGCAACTGGGTGGGGGACATATTCGACGAGCTGCCGTACCTACTGGAAAACAGGACAATGCAGCCCTACAAGATGACTACAAAGATAAAGAAGACAGTAAGGCCGATGACAAGAAAGCGTCCAACAACGCACTTGCGCCGACAGACACCTCATCCAGTGCGCTAAAATTCATCAAAAATCGCTCGGACCCACCACCCAAACAACGCCATTCTGCCCCAACTACACCTCTCCCGAACCGACGTCGTTATAAAATTGCGTATCTGCTTCTCGTTCACGAACGCTTAGACGTCTTTTCCACGCTCTTTGATGCCCTCTACGATCAAGATGGCGTTTTCCTCATCCACGTCGATGCTAAGCGTTCGGATTTCCGTGCAGAGGTTCATAAGTGGTTGATTACACACAAGGTGTATGCCAATAGTGACAATATATTTGTCATGGAAAATTCATTCAACATGAATTGGGGTGCAAGTAGTATCGTCTTTGGGCAGCTGCAGGGGTTTTTCACACTGATGGATCTGGCCGACTGGGATTATGTGATCAATTTGAGTGGGTACGACTATCCTGTTAGGAGTTCGAAGGCTATTCATGCCATATTGGAGGTAAGCACTCGTCATGTGTCGGCCATGTACCTTATCAAAGCAGCTCACCTATTGTTGTATGTTCCCAGCGAGATCCCGGTAAAGCGTACATTGAACACTGGTACGACTCTGAAATCGAATGGCGCCTTGAGCGGCCTTTCTTCCTGACCCGATCTCGTACATCCGTTCGAACTCCTTCCACGGCGCCCGAACGCCGGTTCCCATTGGATCACCGCTTCCGATCTATTAAGCACCATCAATGGATGATTCTCCCACGAGCATTTGTTCAGTACCTCCGCAGCAGCCAAGATGCTCATGACCTTCTCGCTTGGTCAGAGCACAGCTGGATTCCAGACGAAAGCTACTTTGGGATGGTCGCTTTGGCGAAAAGCAGCGCAGAAGGGGGGTGGAGTGATAAAGTCATCAACGATTGCAAACGGTTTATATATTTCGAAAAGGGGGCATTGCATCCCATTTGGCTAAAGAACGGAGACGAAGGCAAATTGGAGCCAGGCGGAAAAGTGGAAGTCAGTTTACCCCTCAACTCGACACAATTAGCTGATGCGAGCAAGCGACCTCGGGAATTCTTTTTTGTGAGAAAGATTAATTCGTTATGGGAAAAAGGTATTCGTCAGTGGATGGACGATCGGCGAAGGGAGGTTGATGGGGCGCTTAAAGAGGAGATTGAAGCGGTAGATAAAAAGTTTTGGGATGGGGAGGGATCAGACTATAGTGTTTACTAGACGCGAGGCTGTCGGCGGAGGGTCGACTGGACTATTATGTGTAGAGTATTTTATTTTTTATTACTTAGTACCCTGAATGACAATCGTTCATATCATGTCACTCACTTTAAACAGAGGACGGACGTTCCAGTTGACTCGGGACTTTTTCAAAAGCCAATCTGACATATTAACTCTGCGAAATTCTCCGATAAGGTGGTTTTCTACCCGCGGTAGATGTCTCGTGCACATGACTCGTGAACATCATGCACAATGAAATGAAGAGACAAAAGCTCCGACCAGGGTTCAGGGCCACTACAAGCTGGCTACTGATCAAAATCAAGATGCTGCAGTCATATATGCCCTGTAACTGACGGCAAGGCCCTCGCCAGGCATAATCGGGAGCGGTTGTGGAGGATAGCAATGGAAGCCATGTGAGGTAATCTTCGGAGATTTAGATCGAATCTCAGGTGCCTTGGGAATGTTTTGATGGGGCCCGGATATTTTCTTGTTTTGGGGATCTTTTTTAGTTCGTCAGGTTCTGAGTACTATAGTACCGAATGGATCGCTTTGTTCATTTCGGAAGTTTTCTGCAGAATGTTGCTTTGTCAGTCCGGGGTTTTTTGGCTCAATAGAGCGGGTTTCTCCCATCCTGCGGGGTCGAATGGGGGATAGTTTGATGTTTTAGCTTTTTTAGTACACTTTGGTAAGATCGTTGCATTTGAATGTGTTGGGAATTCTCCGGATGTCAGCGTTTATTATGACATTCACAGCTTGACTTCTTTTTCTTCCGACTGTTCCCTTCTGAAACCTCGACTGGCAACTTCGACACCCATCATCCTCCTTAAAGCCATGTCAGAATCAGGAACAGCCCTATCCTCCCAGCAACACAGCTACATCCCCGCACCAACCAGGGCAGCTCGTCTCCACATGCGATGGATGGAAATGCCATTTCCCGTGCAAGAATGGAACGACAACTGGATGGTCGTTGGTCCAGTCGGGATCCCATCACAATGGAATCGAGAAAGAAGAGAGAGATACTCCCACCCACCCAACCATTCCGTCTTCCAACAACATCCCATACCATACCAGTTCCAAATGCCATGGTCAAATCACCCTCGGTCGTCATCGAATTGGGGTGTGTCTCATTCCCCAAGTTCCACTCGTTCCGCATCACCGCCGTCGGTTGAATCACCTCCTACCTCGTCAACGCCACCCACATTGTCCACGCACCCAAGCTTCAAGGCCAAAGCAGTGTGTCTGCTATCATGTAGATTCTGTGAACAAGTCATTTGCAAAAGAGGAATGAAGGCCATTCTGCTGGCTGATACCAGGGTCAGTTGATGTGGTCATTTTTCTGGGTGAGGTGGCATGTAATTTACTGACTCTTTTAATTCTGGATAGATTGAGTTGTTTTCAACGGATACAATTCCTTCAGGGTGAGTTTTTCTTTTTGCTCCAAAGCATTTTGTGCCGGTTTCCTTCCTCTGCTTACACATCTCAAACCATTAGGCGTGTCCAACTCGTTGCCCAAGATTACCTCACTCGCAACTGCCAATGTCGTATTCGTGATGTAGCATGTTTGGGATGGTGAGTTGGGGCTTATGATAACCACAGGTACTTGAAAACATAAAGCTCATGCATTCCTTATTATAGCGGGAACGTAATTGGTTACCATGTCACAACTCCCTGCACCAAATGCATGTCCGCATGCCACAATGGGCACTTTTGGATGTTTCATGAGAGTGCTGTAGCTGGAAGCGAGAGGTTTGATGAGTCTGGTGAGTTGCAAGCATGATCACACGTTGTCATTTGAAGAAAGGCACTCATTTTTGGTTCAAACGGAAAAAAGGCACGCATAAACTACTCTGGGCACATTTACCTTATGCCGATCGTGATGCCGATTGGATGGAGACATTTGATGGAGTTTGTCGCTGATACGGGTTGACCGATATTCTTTTTCTTTTCCGGATTCAAATTTTTTGGGAATTGCTGAAAGGGCTGCGTAGTGGGATGTCCTGCCAATTGAAATAAATATACCAACTCGGCTATAGTGATGGCGAGACGGAGATTCGACTCCCTGCGTTCTTGGAATCGTTTCCATGCTTCGCATTTTGCGAACGTACTGTTTATTATTCACATTTTGCTGGGGGAGAGAGAGATGGCAGTTATCCTAGACCATAGTCCGGCACTTGAGAACGTCGCTATAATGCACCGAACACACCACTCCCGATTCTCAATTTTTCAGGACATTTCGCTCCCTACAAACTTTCCCCACTACCCTGCCCGCCACAATGTTGAAGCTATTTTGAACCGGAGGTGTGAGAAATCTTGCGGCGGGCACTGAGTCGTTTGGTCTACGAAGCTGCTGTTCAAAATGCCACCGATTTTACCAGATGTGTTTCCGATACTGGCGAAGGGGGAAACAGGTGAGATGCACTAGCAGCCACGATTCACCAAATGCCTTTCATAAGCAAACACAGCTGGGTCCTTCCTCCTTTCTATATGCAAGTTATTATCGTTGGACTTTGGGTGCTGTCTCCCACAAAAACATCGCACTCGTTACGTATAAACAATGATTAGGTCATGCCTTATCAAATGCCCTCACGTGAACTGCGGCAAAAACGTGCCATCGAAATCGGCAAAAATGCATTTTCATTGGTGATTTCCAATATTCCCGCTGGGGCTTCTTCTCAAAACCTCCGCCGTCCCTTGCGTGTTTTTGCGTAACTCTCGTACGGATTTCCTTCCTCTTACACCATTCCAAAGGTTGGCGAGACGGCTTTCATCCTTCTCCTTTTTCCAACCGTCGTCGTTGCCTTGTAATCTGGCATCGACTGCTCCCTTCCATTACACTCTGCAGACGACGCTTACAGTATGCCCGCCATCCTTCTAAAAGTGAAGGGGCAGGACCACGAAAGCGAGTTTGCTCCGTTCGCCAATTTAGACAATGGTGATGATTTTGCTACCACCTGGAAAACATGCACAAAGGTGGGTTGCAATATGGATAACAAATGACATGCAGGTGAATGATATTCACTGAATTTGTTTTGTGGGACAGGTGAAGGACACTTTGGAGAATGGCTCTCGTTTAGAGAATCTCTCTTGGAGGCTGTGGCATCTGCATCAAGTCATGGTAGAAACCAAAAAGATGAATCAAATTCAGTTCAAAAAGATTTCGTGCAAGACGACAAAGCGGTTTAGCGAGAAGGATTCTGAAGTTTCGCCGCGAAACGCTCCTGTACCACTCGCGAGAAAGGACTTGAATGCACAGCCAAAACATATGGAGCAAAAGCTGATCTTTGCGGAATGTCAAGCACAGCAGACTGCCCTTTCTATTCTTCAAACACCATCCGGTGTCACCGACTTTCTAGACCAGACAGACATGTCGAATGATTGGATGGATCTTGGAATTGCGATGGACTTTGGAAATAACTTGCTAGATATGTGGAATGTGGGAACTGGTGTTGGAAACTCGGGTGCAGACGCAGATATTGGATTGGCGAACATTGAAGACTTGCAATCGTCTATCAGCTCCTCTGGTGGGTTGCCAACGCCAATTGGGAAGACTATGGATGCAACTATTATTCCGCACATTCAGGATGACCCATTCGCCGACAGCGCCTTGTCATGGGCAATGCAGACGGCGCCAGGTGCTTGTGCATCTTCGAATCAACAAAGGATGGAGCACTGCAGTTCCACCACATCCGTACCTGACTCTCTTGGGTTCACGCGCACAAACCTTTCTGCCAGCTCATCTATGCCATCAGATGTGAGAACTGGAGAACCGCGGCAAGCTTCAAAGTATACCTACCCTGTAACTGGCGTTTCCTCGAACTCGAAATCCAAAATGTGCACAACTGCTCCCACCGCTTCCCCTTACCACGTCTCTAGTTCTTCCGCCCGTAATCCCTCTCTTAGACGAGAGCAATGGTCAGTCCCTTCAACATCGAATCGAACATCACTGCCACCCTCTGCACCGTTGCACTCCCACGGCTATCAGCAGCCAATGTCAACTGGCTACAATTACGCGCCAGCTACGACGGGGCTCACTCAAGCCGATTGGTCCTCCTATGGCTATGGTCTTAATTCGGAGTCGTATTCTGTTTTGAAAAACGGTTCACTATCAGATATGATGTCCGCATCAAACGTCCCAGTTCAACAACCTGTACCTCAAGCGGCCGCCCCATCGTCTACACCATTGTCCGTTCCCCAGTTCCCGCAGCCAAGCGGAAAGAAAACAGCGCCTCGGCGATCAAGTTCTCGCCAATCTGCTGTCCCCACTCCATCCGCACCACGACCAAAAGCTGGCGGAGCAACTGCAGCATCTGGTGATGGCAAGTGCCAAAACTGTGCAGCAACATCAACACCATTGTGGCGCCGGTCTGTCAATGACGAACTGTTGTGCAATGCTTGCGGATTGTACTATAAATTGCACAATGCTCATCGACCAAAGTCAATGCGCCCTCGTGACCATCGAAAAGATGCCGCTGGCCAAGTTCAGGAAGCGTGTTGCCACAATTGTCAAACAACTAAAACACCGCTTTGGAGAAGGGATGACGACGGGAATACGTTATGTAATGCCTGCGGTCTCTAGTGAGTGTCACTGCACAGGGATTCTGATATGCTTTGACGACCGATTGACTAACATTCTGAATACTTGTAGTCTCAAGCTGCACCAAGAGCAACGTCCCCTATCGTTAAAATCTGACATCATTCGCAAACGCCAGCGATATGAAACTGCCTCTGCGAGAACTGCAGGTGAAGGAATGGACAAAAAGATGAAAATAGATGAAAATGGACAATGGAATTCTACTGTAGTATGGAATGGTGGTGTCAAAGTCCCGGAATCCCAGCCATCACAGCAGGAATATCAGTATGAGAGTTTGAAGGGATACCATGGCTTTGGAATGGAGTTTGGGAATGGTGGTCCGAGTGCGTTTTGAGGGGATATAATGGATAGATTTGCTGTGTATATTTGGGCTTGTTTTGTCGGACGGTCGTCGAGTGTATATGAAAGGTAGTCATGTCAAATAGAATGATAAAGTCTGCTACGTAATCTCTTTCCTTTTATGGATACATTAGCTTCCTATGGGCTGTGCAGATCTCACGCTGCAACTTTGCCCGGCCAAAATTCAGCCTTGTTTTCTGCCGTTTACGAGGTACATGGGGATGGAGGACAGCTGACTATTCTATACAGACTTGTCGCCGCCGCATCCTCTTGCTGGCCCTCCCTAGGCCTCTCAACCTCTTGGCTCGCCACAAACCGTTTCCGGGCTCTACCACGGACCTAGTCCTGGGTCCTCGGTTTCACCCCTCTACGCGACTCTCCACGTCACAGCCGCCGCAAACCCCCCCATTGCCAAGTCGCATGTTCCAACTCTATTTAGACAAACCCAAGTTCACAGCAAGCTCTCTCCTGAATTCATAAAACGTTGAGAAATGATCTCCACTGTGAGTGACTATATTCTTCTCCTTTTATTCCTTGTCGCGTGGCGGTGGGGGACCTGGCTGCAAGTCGGTGAAGTCATTGCCTGGTGGGTGTTCAGTGGAGGTCAGGAGCGGGCTGTGCAAGTTCAACAGTGGAGTGTGGAAATGGTGGAAAGAATAAGAACGAGGGCAAGAAGACAGGGTGTATCAGTGGGAATGCAGACTGAGGTAGTCGAGATTGACAAGAAGGCGTCTGGTTTACCTGCACGTTTTGAGAAAATCCCCGCCGCGGATAAAGAGCGGCCATTTTCTGTTTCTGGGGGGTCTCTTATTGCACCTGCCTATCAATGCGAGAAGGGAGAGGAGGAAAAGAGGGTGGGTGGGCCGAGAACGTATGCTGCTGGTGGCGCTCCTATGTGGGATGTTGATTCATCGTCGGATTCAAATTCGACTTTAGTGAATCCTGATGGGGATGTAGAGTGGAAGGAGGCGGTTGGGGTGCTTGCTGCTATTGCGGCGGCCGCTGCTGATAAACAAGATCAGAACTCGCAGTCTCTCCTTCCGTCGTCAGTGAAGAGTGAGCAAGTGGAAGTGGAAGAAGATAAAGATGCCGAACTTTTAAGTTTTACACAAAAGATTCGGCAAATGTACGGCCATGATCCGCTTCTCAAAACCTTTAGTGATGCCCACATTTCAAAATTCGTTGTTGGATCTGGCGCCTTTAGAACGCGAGAGGAAGATGCTATAAAAGCTCTAGAATCTACACTTGAATGGCGGCGGAAAAATGACTACGATTCCCTCTTTACCGAAGACTTTTCGGACATTGAACGAACCCACAAACTCTACTTTCACCCTCACCAGACCAAGGATGGCCTGCCCATTTTGGTTTGGCGAGCGGCACGCCACGTCATGTGCAAGGACGAGCATGAATTGCAGCGAACAGTTCGATACCTGATCTCGGTGGTGGAAAAGGCCAAAAAGAGCGGAAAGCTAGATACGCGATTAACCCTGCTTATATCTCGTATGGACATTCTCCCCCAAAATAAGGATCCAGCGCTGCTCAAATTGCTCTTGTCAACATTCCAGACTCACTATCCTGATCATCTGGAGCGGTTGTATATATTTCCAAAGACGATGCTGCTGACTATTGGATGGAATGTTGCAAAAGTATTTTTGAGCTCTGACGTGCGTGGACGGGTGGAGATACTTGGGGGAGATTGGAGAGAAGTAGTTAGGAGGGAGGTTGGGGTGGATGGGCTAGGTGAAGAGGCTATGGAATCTAAATCGAATAGTATTAAAGAAAAAGGCAAAGAGAAGGAAGCAGAGGTGAAAAAGCGGTTTGGTGTCAAATGGTAATCTTGATAAACTGAGCACATATTAGTGTCATTGCTCTTTTGTATATTTTAGGTAGAGCATATTAGAGATGGCCTCTCTGTGTGGTAATAGGACTTTGCAGCTGCGTTGTTGTCGTCCTTTGCAGTCTTTTGTCATTTTTCGTTCTTTGCTTGTAGAATTATTTAATTCAACGGATATGCCATTTCCTTTTCTGTATGATTACCATATCTTGGCAAAAAACAAGAAGTTCCTCTTCTTCTACTTCTTCCATGTTCTTCCGTGTGCAAGTGTGCTGAATGCCAGCTCTTTGCTGTCCCCAGCTTTTGAACGTGTTTGAAATGCCAAAAGTTTAAAACTCATTTCACACCTCCCCCTTCAACCATCTTTTGTTTGTCGGGCCTATCCAAAAATCCTGCGTGTGGTTTCTTTTGTGGTTTACCAGACGAGTTGTGTTTTTTAAAATGAATTAAAACGCCGCAGGGGAATTTGAAATTGTGCCGCAGTCGTTGGCGCGAATCCCTTTGCGGTCAACCCCGTGTCTCAGCCCAACGTTTCAGATAACCTTTCACTTTTCCCCCCCCCCCAAAAGTGCGAATTGCGTTTTAGGGCTCGCCGTTTGCTTTCCCCCCTCCCTCCTCTCTCCTTCCAACTATTGGGCTTAATGGTTTGAAGAGATATCTGGTTTGGGGGAGGAGTTTTCGTTGGACGTTTTTTGTTTAGGAAAAAAAATCAAAATAGGGGAGGTTTGGAGGAACGGAGCTTTGCGGCGGTGTTTTTCTCTTTTGCAAAAGAAGATTCTGTTGAGCGAAACCCCAACGCACGGCCACAAAAACCGATTTCAGAAGGAGTTCATTATCACAAGAGCGATCTGGTCGAAAGCAACCCTCAGCAGGAAGAAGCAAAAAGCAGCAGGAGTTGGACGCTTGAAACCAAGAAAAACCTCAAAGAAACCAAGGTCTTTTTTCGACGACCGGCACGCACGCGCGCTCTTGCAGTTTCTCCTTTTTTTATTCGGTCAGAGTAATCAACCCCCCCGTCATCGAACGTCCCCCCCAGGAGTGCTCCGAACAGAGGTAGCATAAGAGACGAACACATCTCGTCTGCCTCATCGCAACACTTCTCCTCCTCCTTTGACTTTACCATCGCTAGTCTTTGGCTACTACAAAAAAAACCTTTCCCAACCTCATACTCGTCGTTCGAAAAAAACTTTTCCAAATGGCCAATGCGATGGCTCCACTGTCTCCACCCTCGCCTCAATCCTTTACAACAACATCTCCCCGCTCTCGTTTACGGAATCACAGCAACTTGAAAATCAGTCTTCCCTGCTCTCTTGCTGGTCATCAAACCGACTTGAACACACCGTCCTACACCACACCGTCTCCGACTCCGACCCCATCTTCTGCGCAATCCCACCTAGCCCTCGGATCCATCACGCCCCCCATTGAAGCGACAGATAATGGCTTTGAAGTCGAACTCTACCACCAAGGCCCTGCACTCATTTTACCCGGGCTATACCTTGGGTCCCACTACACATCGCAATCCCAGAGCACTCTTGCTCATCTCGGTATCCAAGCGGTCCTCAACGTTGCTGAGGAGCTCGCCCCGCAAATATTACCACCATCCACACCCAGCACGACAGTTACCATCTACCCACCCTCACCTTCTACCCCAACCGAAAGTACATATCTCCACCTTCCGCTCTCTCACATCCCAGACACACTTGCACCGCATATCCCCACCGCTATCAAATTCATAAACCAAGCCATAACGCAAGGCCACCCAGTGCTTGTCCACTGCTCCCAAGGCGTTTCCAGATCGGCAGCAATTGTCATTGCCTACGTCATGTGGGAGCGCGGATGGAATGTGCGTGACGCGTACGTGTGGGTCAAAGAACGGGCGAACGGGATATGTCCAAGTGTAGGGTTTGTCGGTGTTTTGGTAGAGTGGGAACGGAGTGGAATGGCCATATAAGACCATTCCTGATATTGGATTCTATGAGATTACCAAAACATTTTTATTGTATATACTTTTGCACTTTGCCTTTTGTAAATAGGTTGGGCGGACAAAAGAGTTTGTAGGATTGGCTGAATGATAATACCATTGATGGACACGTACGCCATCTTTTTTAACAGCTTTTCTGTTTCGTTTTACATCTTGATCGCCTTTGGTGACCGTATATTTGTATCATTGACACGATCGTTGCTGTCCGGCGGATTGCACGTCTGAGAAAGATGCATTTTTCCGAGTCCTGATTCGACTGAGATTTGGCAGACAACTGCAATCAGCACTGTCATTACAATGACCATAATCAAGTCGCAACACCGTTAATGCTTTTGCCAAACGCCCAAGATTCTCCATTTTGCTGGCGCCCTTGATATCGTGCAGAAAGGCGATATCTCTTAATTTGCCCGCTGGAGTCGGTCAGACCATTTCCCACCCTTTTATCGGGGGACAGGTCCGTCTACGCTGGCTGTTTCTAATAAGACTTTCCCCAAAAATCCCGCTTAATTTAACGACAGCTAGTCATAGCTCAACGAAAGGTAAACTCTTGCCCATTTTGCTCAGTCACTGTCATTGACTATTCTGGTTTGCGTCAGACATATCCTTGGCAGGTATGGCATGAGTAGTAAAAGCGTAAAGGAAAAAAGTTTGAACAGCCATACTTTATTTGCGCATGTCCAGATAACCTGTGCAGAAATGCATGACAAGTATGACACCAGTTAATGTAAATTAAGTGAATTCAAAGTTCATCCTCATCGATCCAGGCAGTTGTTATTATTCAAAGTGTATGTTACCCAAGTGTCTAGTGGCCTGGCTTGTAAAATAAATTTAATTTCATGACCACGGTAAACCTTCCGCTTGACTGGAGAATGGCCTGTAATGAACAGCACATGCACAAACTATTTAGCCATTTTCAGATTCTTCCTTTGGTAAGGACTGGAAAGATGTTTCCTCTTGAATAGTTCTGGGAACCGATTCCCGGCTTTTAATGAAAATCGGAGCAAATATCTTTGGAGACATGCAAGAGTATTCTCGGACGCTACCTCATATTCTTTCGCCACAAACATTGTAACGACTGTACTGTGTCAAGCTAGATGGGCTGGTGAAGTATTCTAGTTCCGAATCTAGATTAGCTCTTGCACTCTTCGAGACCGAATGTCCCCTTTTTCCACCCAAATGTCGGGTGACGAAGCTCTTCGGCATCCCGAATCCACGCAGGCTAGCTACGCGATGTTGCAATCAACAAAGTTGGGCCACCTTACTTCAAAGTGATTGGGTTTGACGCAAACAAGCTCACAAGGTGTAGACCCACCATCCTGTGAATTCCATGTCTTATGAGTTGAACCCCCAGACGATCGACTACTTTCCCTCGAGAGTCACAAAGGAACCTATTTGTCGTATTCTCATGATCCAAGTGATTGTCATTGAAGATGACTCGCTCTCTCGATAAGCACAGCAGAGCACAGCCTACCATCTTCCCCAACCCACAAAAGCCCCGTTGCCAGATAATTGCGGTTCAAAACATTCGTCGCAATGAAATCAAATTGGCAAGTCCCGACTGCGTACGTCAGCAGCTCACGCGTACGTGTCACGGCACAGTCAGCAAACTTGTATCCACGTGACAGAACACTTTAAAGTCCTTTGAAAAAGTCTTTCAAACAGTTTTGAAATTTGTTTTGGCGACCAAAAAGGAAGAACTTGGATTTATTTGCATCATTTGCGAAGAAGTGCCAGGCGGAAGCGGCTACTGAAAAGCGGCTGCAAAGGAATTGCAGGGACCTCATTTTTATTTGAAAAGTCTTAATATCACTCTCATCGTACTGGCCTTCATTTACAACGGACATACGCTTGCCTTCACACGGAGTAGTTGGAGAATCCTAACAGCATCATGTTGGCTGTGCAAACAATGACATACGCAGCAACTCTAACTCACGAAGAGATTCATGGGGCAGAAGCTATAGAGGTTCCAGTGGTACACTTGAATATCTCGAAAATACTGTCAGGGACAGTCACCGTTCCGGACCTACCCCATCTGGAAGCCACGGGCCAATACAAACTGTTGATCACAGCACTGCGCACGTTTGTAAGAGATGACAAACGCATCTTCACTGATCCATGGGTGAAATCGTGGTGTGCAAAGCGATGGCGGAATTTTTTCATAGTTGAGGCTGCAAAGGATTCTCGTGCGATTACTTGGGCTACCTATGGAAATTGGATCCAGAATGCAGTGGGATTTGGTGATACGCGGTGTCCGGAGCAAAAAGTTGCCGAAAGATTCTTGAAGGGAACTGGACCAGAAGAGTGGATATGGGCTGTTCAAGGAGAGAAAAACATTTGGTCAGAGCAAGCAATGTCGTTACGGGGGGGCGTAGCACCCCTACCACCTGTTCAGATGCCCGAATCCGTGGCAAAGGAAACGGGATGCATGTTTTGCCCTGGCTTGCTTAATGGCCTTGTACCTGTCCGTGCCTTTGACGAAGGATTCCCAGCTCTCGAACGCGACCACAACCTCTCCGTCCTCCGCGTCGATGCACACCCACTACGAGGATGTCATGACAATATGGTCGATTACACTAATGCCTTTAAACACGGAATCGGTCTCTCTGCGTCTTGCACACCTCACATTTCCCCAGAACACGCATCCCTGAAAAAGTTTTGTATATCTTATTCGAAAGGAACACCCGATCTCCTGACTTTCCTCACTGAACACCCATCGTACGCAGAATCCATCACGTCCCTTTTTGTTTGGGCTGGGGCAGTGTACGGATCCTATATTGCAGACTCGGCAGCATCTCTGGTCACCAAGCTACCCGTTGATCATTCCATGGGTGCACTAATACGGGCTGTGGATCTGCTATGTCCTGTCGTCGATTTAAGAAGGATTGGGCCTCTCTCCAGGATCAATGATATTCGGGCTACAGACGCTGTGAAATCGCTGATGACGGCGGAACGAACCCAGTTCATGAAGGAGCATGGAGAAAAATTCACATCCAAGGGTGGATGGGACAAGCCTATCTTTTGTGTAACGGGCAGCACCGTCCCAGAGGTGAATACTTGTCATTCGGCAAACGTTTTACTCAATGAACGTGATCTTAACCTTGTTCTCCGCAGGACGTCCCGTATTTCCAAGCTCCGGCAGCTCGTCAACTCCGAATGTACGACAACAATAATGATATGCAACTGACAACGCGACAGAGTATTGTAGAGTCAGACATGGCAATCCACTTGGGCATTGTCAACGCGAATCACTGGGACATGAGGTACTACTCTTGGTCGAATCTGTATCGCATCTTTCCAAACAACTGAACAACGATCATCTTCCTTAGTTTCTCAGAGTTCCCCATGATGCTGAAAGTTGGATCAAGCAAATTCAAACACCCGTTCCCAAAAACAGCTGCAGTCACAGCCATGTTCTATCTTGTAGCAGAGTTGGGATTGTGTGATTAAGATGTTGCACCGGAGAGTTTCTTGGGTTGGTATTGTACAGTTGGTGGATTTTTATGAATATGTTCTTAGTTACAGTAGTAGCATACTATTTTTTTATTATCATTATTACCGATGACAACCTCATAATAGAATGGTCAAAGGGCGTCACATACACAACGATATCTTGCATACTGCAGGTACGTTCGGGTTGGGAGGAACCGGGATATGCATCCAAGCACAATAGCTTGCATTTTGGTTCTTTCATTTCTTTCGGTTCGCGCGCACCTTGGTTTGAGAACATTGAAGAACTCATGCGCAAAGATCCTGTGCGCTAAACAGTTCTGGAGGAGTATAGATCTAGTATGTGTCACCTGAGCATAAACAACCAAGAAGGTTCCGAACAGAGTATGCATAATTTTTCTCCCTTATACCCTCAAAAACCCCGCATCACATGTAGTAAGGTTGCACTTGTCCACATCATGCGGGTCGTGTTTAGAGGACTTGGGCAAAACGCTTGATACTATTTTCAGATATTTACAATCGGATGAGATGACCCAAACCCTAAAAGTACGCCTTCGGGAACAAGGTTTAGAGGGACGCGTTCCGACGAACATCTAACGAAAGGGTCAACATAGATCAAATTATTATGTGTTTACTGAGAATAGCGGCGGACCAGTTGGGCATCAAACAAACATAAGCCTAGAGAACAATAGTTCCGCTGACCAGCAACGCTGGTTGCATCCTTAACGTTGCATATAAGTAGAGAAGGCGGCGCGGCTTACCCCCTCACCCTTTCAGGAACCCAAAAAGCAGGACCAGACCAAAAATCATTAGAGTGCTAGTAAAACGAACCATGCTTGGTCCGGTGCAACAACGAGAACAGGGTATCTTTTTGACAGGAATGGGACTGGCGTTCACCGTAGCGGCGATGATAACCTGGACGAGAAGGTTTAGCAAGAACAAGAAGGCAATCGTCCAGCTCTTTCCGCTGTTGTTGTCGTTCGCAGTGCAAATATTGATGTGCAGCAACGCCGTTGACCTTCTCGAAACGAACATCTCAAAGAAAACGATGGTAACGGCTTTTCTATCAAGTAACTGCAACGACCTTGTGCAATACTGCTTTACGTACTTTACGGCAATGCGCTTGCTTTCCCTCATTTCCCCGACGCAAGTACGCAAGATACTGTTTGTGAAATTGTACTGTGCTGCAATTGTTGCCCTCTATTTTATCGACCATGTGGCAAGCTTCGTCGCTCTCGGAAAATCCAACTTGAACTTGATAACGTTCCTGTATAGTTGGGAATTCAACAAGCTCGGCAAACTCTCCACCCTCATCGGCTTACTCATGTACCTCGTTATGGTATTTGGAGTAGATCTGTGGTTAATCATCAAGATCAGAAACTGTCAGAAAGCGATCCACAGCAACATAAAAATCAGGTCCGGCCATACGCAATCCCTCATCATCCTTTTAAGTTTGGCCGTTAAAGTTGCCGAATCCGTGTACAAGCTGCACAGTGTCATCGAGTCATATAGCGGAATGGACTCTTACATGAGAAGTCTAAACGCAGCGGTCGAGATTTGGTCCATCACCGAGCTCGGCATAACAGTCGAAGAAATCTTGAATAGCGGCAAATCCAACAGTCTCAGTAAAGGAAATGAAACTCATGAGCAATTCAGCATTCAAAAACAGAACTCTGTAAAGAGGCTGCCCGGCTCAACGGCTGTACTCCCATCGATGGTGTTAAAGGAAGCAGTTTGAATAGCGATATCGACAAATCTTGAGGTTTTGTAAACAATAGCGTGGAGGCAACGGGTCCGATGGTGGGCCTTAGGAAGATACCCTAAACAGACGCAACATGTACTGGACTATGTAGGAATAGAAGTATTACGCTGGTATGGAAGGAATATCCAGCTTGTTACCCGTAACAAACATAATAGCACTACCGTTATGGCAATAATGCGATGCACGATGACTTTATATATTGTGGCGATGATGAACGACACCAATATATGGGAGGCACACGATAATTATGTCTCCCCAAGTTGTTAAAAACCTCTTTTTTTGTTTACAAGCTTCATCAGGACTGAACGATCACAAGAACAGCAACTACAAGATTTAAAAACCATGATTCAACATGTACGTGCTCACAGATCTAGATGGACTATTCGATGATAATAATTACAAGAGTCTCATAAGAAGGTGAATTAGGGATCTTTGGGGTTGGGAGGGTGAAGGACTTTGTACAAGGCAAAAAGCACATCGACTGTCGTGTCTCATCGCCAACCACTTTTCCCGCACTAATGTCGTTTAACATCCTTGATGAATTAAAGACAGTGTGGGCAGCCAGAGCGGAGGTCAAAAATACGATTTTGCTGGGGTGAGCGAATAGATCATAACGTTCGAACCACACATTCAATTGGGCTTCTAAATCGATGGTTGGCCATCAACAACGTTGACAAATATTTGACATTTCGCAATTTCGAGAGGAATTTCAACAGATAAATATATTCTGGGTGTGTATGGGGGTAATCTGGGGTGTATAATTCATTGGTAATATCAGTTTTGCACTTTACCTAGTCATTTTTCTGAAAAATACACAATGAACACCTTCTCTCTTGCGCTGTAGTTTGCCAACAACGAGCGGACAGAGTCGAAGAACAAGCAGCTTAACAAAGCACTTATCGACGCAGAGGGGGACAAACATTTGAGTCTTCAACTGAGCAAGCCTTCAACAATGTCAGCCCAAAGCCTTACCCTCCTCCTCTACCCTACTCCTCTGTCGGTCCATCGGCTTCCACCCACGGGAGATAATCTTCACGCCATTACGCCCTTTCTTGCACCGACCACGTTGATCAATTCGTTAACCATTACATCAAGTGAGCTCTCGCTAATCGTACCGAGTGCCACAATACTCCCCAATCTGCAGGATCTCAAAACAGAAGCAGGATGGCGGGCATTTAAAGTAGCTGGTAAACTGGACTTCGGGTTGGTCGGCATTTTGGCTTCACTAACGGCACCACTGAAAGAAGCTGGGGTGAGCGTTTTTTGTATTAGTACTTTCGACACGGATTGGGTTTTGGTGAAAGAGGATAAAGTAGATGAGGCCAGGAGGGTTTGGCAAAACGTTGGATTCAATGTTTTGGACTGTTAACACTTGTTGAACAGCTCACTTTGTCAACAATAAGTGTCATGTACGTAGAACATCCTAGCTAGACTCAACAAAATCAACCACCCCTAAATACTACTTCCCATTTCCTACTAATATAACCTTACGTACAGCATAAATACAATTAAAAATATAAAAAACATTTTGGTGCGGACGGGTATTAAGCACCCAGCAACGCTCGAACGCCTTGTGCATAGTTTCCGTTTGCCTCAGCTGTTGTGACTTCCCAGAGCATAATGCCACCTGAAAGCGGCCGTTCAGAATCTCGAAAGCCAGTGTCCAGACACTCGCCAACTTACCAAAACGTGACGAAAATTCACTCTTCCATGTCCCAACAATGTTGGCCAAACTAGGGGTCGATGCACCGGCCGCTTGGAGGGGAACAAAGCTGATCGGAGACGCTGATGCTACTGACGCAGGGGCCCCGACGAGCAGACGGACATTCGGGTTGACCGAGACTGTGTTGGCCCAGTTGAACCAAAACTCCACGGCATCGCGCCAAGGACGATTGGGATAAGCGTTGTTACCGCAGCTGCGGGGAGATTATCAGATTAAAGTCAAAGACGATAAAAGTGAAGCGGTTCATACACTTACGCATTATTGTACCACTGAATATTCAGCCAGTCAAAATAGCCTTTGGCGTAAGCAGTGTTCTGTAGCACATCGGGGAAAAAGCACTGGGGTGCTCCTACAACAAACATTTTGAGAGACTATGAGCTTGCTTTTTTCCAAGATTCGGTTCACGACATGACTTACCACTCATGTAGAATGTTCTCCCACTGGCCCGCATGAGCCGCACAATATCTTGCAAGAAAATATCGTAGCCAAAGTCGCTCCCGCCTTCCACATCCAAGTCAAGACCGTCCAAGATGACGCCAGCGCCAAAGGGACGGACAAAGGCCGTGTCAGAACCTCCCAGGAACATGTTCCAGAGTGCCGTAGTGAACCGATTGACATCAGAAAGATCGGTAAAACCGACCGAAGCAATGCCGCCACCAAGAGAAAGGAACACCTTTTTGCCTAGAGCTTGGCACCGCAGGATAGCTTGGCCTACCTCTGGGCAGTTCAAAACTGTGCTTCCTGGGAATGTGGTACCACAATGCCTGGATAAGTTGATATCGATTGTGTTTTCGGCGTTTTTGAACACATTTGCAAACGCAATGTTGAGAACGTCGTAGGGTCCTGTGCAATACGCATCAATCTCGCTCTCTGGGGCAGCGGCGCCAGTGACGGCGGGGTTGGCACTGCCAATGGCATTTAATGTTAGAGGACCTGTCGACAAAATGACAGGCGAAAGACCAACCGGTGACTTACAATGCAATGTTCTGTCCCCAGTATCCAACCAGTAGCTTCCCTGACTGAGCTTTGGCAATCAACGGGTCAGTATTGGGTAGGGAAATTGGCACTGGCGCTGATGATGGCGTTGATGAGGGACTCGGAGTGGACGATGGACGCTGGGGCGCAGTCGTAGCAGATAGAGATGGGGAAGCAGACCGAGGAGTAGCACTCGGCGCTATATTGGGCTTAGGAGAGGATAAAACTGATGTCACCGATGTTGGACTAGCCGAAGGTACAACCGGTGCATTCGATATTGCACTCGACTGAGATGAGATGGGTACTAAGGTATGCGGCGCCAGAATTGGGGTGGTTGTTACCGAACCAGAGGGTGAAGGTAGAGGACCGGAAATAGTCGTCAACGATATGGGTGGGGGACTAATGGTCTCAACAGAGTCGTTGTCCGCATCTTCCTCGTTCGCATACATCTTTAGGAGAAAGCGTGGTGGTCCCATGCCCATCGTATCCTCCGGACTGGGAAACTGGACGCAGAATCCAGTTGTCTTACTACTACCCGGCACAATTTCGGCGTTCCAGTCTTGTGGAGAGGCGATATACTGTTGACCGTCATCTGAAACTTCCTCATAATCTCCGCTCCAGCTGGTGTAGAGATCAGAGTTTGGTGGCAGCGAGATGGAAAGTCGCCAGGTAGCTGATGGAATGCTTCCTGGGTTGATGAGATGCAGGTGTGCGCAGAATCCGTCGTACCAAATCTTGAGTGTAAAATCCACCCCACCAATCCATGTGCTAGCGACTGTATTGAAAGTATACGAATGAGCTAAACTCATTTCAACGAGTAATCTATTACGGAAGAGCGGCTTACTTACTCTGGTCATTGGCGACTTGAAACTGTATGGTCTCTCTGTAAACCTTTGATTCCCATCGATTCTGGTTCTGCTCCTCGTTTTGATTGCAATCGTCGTTCTCAACTGTCGATTCATTCCACGTCCGCACCGCCAGCGGTGCAGGCGCAGCAAAGGCTACGGTAACAAAAAGCACAACCAACGCAAAGTTCAGTAATACCGCTCTTGTCTGGCGCATTTTGTGCAGTTGGTGTGGTCAAGTGCTCTGGGAAAGTGAGGTGACGGCAAACGGTTTGACGGGACGTTTAAACGAATGGCTGCATCTATATACTTATTCATTTGACCGCAACCGCAGTCAAGTGTTTAAGGACAAAGGCGGTGCCTCCTTGATATTAGTATCCTCCAGTAAGCATAAATAACAAGTAGCTAAAACTAATTTCTCTGTGTAGAAATGGAAGGAAAAGAAGGTTTTTGGATTCCCGCCGGGGACGGTAATGGAACGCGCTCAAACTCCGACCGTGCTTGACTGCGCGAATGTCAATTAACTTTAACGCTGTTGACAGGTTTGTTGACAGACTCTGTGGATACAGTGGCCTCATTCATAAACCAAGTGCATTATCCAGTAATGATCAATTAAAGGGAACTCGTCTACGTAAGCCTCAAACAAGGGTGAAAGCACCGTTAAAGTATGGGGATCATTTGAGAAAGATGGGCGGTCACGAAACCAGAAGCAAAGAAAGGGCCACATCTCGAACCCCTCGTGAATACTGCAATGAGAATTTCCGGCGACCGACACCATAACAACCCAAGCAAACAACCATTTTTTTTCGCTCAGTGCATCACCACACTCTTCCCGCGTCCCTCATCCACCACGAGTGGTCACTGCGAGGAAAGACTCCTGTGCATTCTAATCGTTTAGTGATGGTGCGCGCGAGATGTTATAACGCGGCCTGGGCGAGTATGGGTTACGCGTTCAATGATACCGGACGGGATTTGCGACATTTAACCATATCAGATTTCAAAGAGGGTTACGATAAATCATTGTATGGTTTCACTAGAGTAGTGTAGTGAAATGCCTGTCTTACCGAAATACAATCCGGACTAAAACACCACGCGCTTCTTTAACAAACAAGCTCAGATGCACCACGAGTCACACTACGCAGCGCAATGATATGCAAGATTACTCAAGTTCTATACCAAGCTGGCGGATTTTCAACAACAGGTACTGCGTAGCCATATTCTTGACCAATGCAAACGTAAAACATGCTCAAGGATTACTCACGCCACCGCAAGCTCTCCCAAAAGAGGTTCTGTAAGATTAAGCTTAACTATATCTCATATTTGCAATTTCGGTCCGGTCGGTTTGGCGGAGTGGTTAACGCGGTGGCCTGCTAAGCCATTTCCTTTTGGGAGCACAGGTTCGAATCCTGTAGCCGACGTCTTTTTAATTCCTTTGTGATTTAATTTTGTTTCTTTTGGGCGGCTCTCCTCCCCAAAGGCCTAAAGGTAGGTTTTCCTCGTTCATTGTCACTTGCAATGGACTGGCTTTGTGCTCTAACAACGAGTTGCTACAATCTGTTGAATAAATTTCATTTGCCGTGTGAGTGTGTACCGTAGGTCAAACGAGCGTTCTGTGCGCTAAATCTGCTCAAAGAGGCAATGCGCAAACCAGCAAAGAGAAGACGAAATTTCAACGACGATTTTTTGTTGCGTTTTTGTTGTCTTTGTATTCTTCTTATCGCTCAACTTTTGCAGTCTTCCAACGCTACTTTTTCTCTTATTTGGCTTATAGCAAATTGATCACACTTTCAGTTGTATGCGCAGTCACCGTGTCCTCACATGAGATGCAAAGTTGCGTAACCATCCGATCACACCAAAGTCAAAATTCAACAGATAAACAAAGGCGGATCACAGTAACGCCGTGATATTGCACTACCTCTTTTCCTTCCTTTGAGGCTTCTCGGAGTTAACGATGCGATATAAAAAGATGGAGTTTGCCGAATCCCCTCAAGTAGCCGACCCGCTTCCTGTGCTTTTTCCCCAGCTGTAGCTGGGTTTTTATAGATCCCTAGAATAGACGCATAGAAAACTACTACCTCATATACACACAACTACACACAAGATGAAAGCTTCTATCGTGCACTCTGCTATTGCCATATTGGCTGCCTCCGCTACGGTGCAGGCCGCTCCGCGTCAGCGCTCACCCAGAATCGGAGAGATCATTCCTGGAGCGTTCTTCATTGAATTGAAGGAAGGTGGGTATATGATCAAGATTGATCTCTCAAATGTGCTATACCCAGTGAGGCATGCGTACTAAATCAATCTTGCTTCCGCAGCTGTTGAAAGCAGCTTTGCTCCAAGCGCTGGGTTAAAGTTCGATGGTACTATTCGGCAATCCATCAAGTCCAGTATGTATTTCATCGAGATGTTGGGTTCATGACGTGACAAATGTCTGATTTATCTATTCATTTAGAGCTCTTCAACGGCATTTCTATTCAACTCAAGAAACCCGAAGACATTGAGAGCATTAAGGAGCTTCCAGAAGTTCTTAGTGTTCGCCCTGTTCGTGCCATCCCTAGGCCAAAGCCCATCATGGCAGCTGTCGGCGATCGGACTGTAACCCCTAGCCTCGAATCAGCCCATGGTCTCACTGGTGTTTTAGACGTACACGACAAGCTCAAAATCTATGGTAAAGGCGTCAAGGTCGGTGTGATCGACTCTGGAGTGTACTACAAGCATCCTGCTTTGGGTGGTGGTTTCGGTCCCGGCTTCAAAGTGGAGAAAGGATGGGATTTCGTCGGTGATGCTTACACCGGTGCCAACGAACCCGTTGAGGACGCTGACCCGATTGACGAATGTTCTGATGTGTCTCACGGTACCCATGTCGCTGGTATCATTGCTGCCAATGCTACAGGAATGCCCGCGGAATGGGCACCAGTCACTCCTTTCCTCGGTGTTGCCCCACAGGCTACCATTGGTGCCTACCGTGTCTTTGGTTGCGATGGGTCCGCTAGTGACGATGTGATCGCCAAAGCCATTTACCGTGCCCATGACGATGGTATGGACATTTTGAACTTGAGTCTTGGAGGCGGCTCCCCCTACCCAGACAGTCCCGCCGTGTTTGCGGCGGATCGCGTCTCCAGTAAAGGAACATACGTCATTATGGCTGCCGGAAACGACGGTGAGGACGGTGTCTTCACCACCGGTCCACCGGCTGTTGCGCCAAAAGGATGGAGTATTGCATCTATTGACAACTCCAAGTTGGTGCAATTCAGCATCTTTGACGATGCTGGCAAGAGCTTCTCTTACGCTCCTTCGTCCGCTGGTGGCGGTTGGATCGGAAAAGTGAAGGGACAAATTGTCATCAACAGTGAGTGTTTCGAAAACTTTATGAACGTACTGAGCTGTAATTGATACGGTTTTTGTCACCAGACCCGAACGCTGATCCTACAACCACTCTTGACGATGGTTGCAAACCAGTTACCATCGATGCTAAGGGCAAGGTCGTCATCTTCCAACAGGGTTTTGCCTGTGGATCCGCCGTCCGTTGTGGAAATGCCAAGGCCGCTGGTGCCGCTGGTTGTCTTGTTTACAACAACGTTCCTGGTAGCATCAGCATTTTCGGTACTTCCGGCCTCCCTGGAGGTGGTTTGGACGATCAGACCGGTCTTGCCATCGTCAAAGCTGTGAAAGCCCAGCCCACCCGTGTGTGGACCTTTACCAACGATTTGGGTATCTCTGATGTCCCTACCGCTCGCACACCTTCCAGCTTCACGTCCCTTGGTCTCGATGGGGATTTGAAAATGAAACCCGAGCTCGCTGGTATTGGTGGTAACGTTTACTCTACCGCATCCAAGTTTGCTGGTGCCAAGGCAGGAATGCCCACTCCCTACCTCTCCATGTCTGGAACATCGATGGCCACACCTTACGTCGCCGGTACGGTCGCTCTTTTCGTGCAAGCCCGTGGTAAATTGGACACCGAGTTGGTGAAGGCTTACTTCCAGAACAACGCCAAGGCCGTTCACGTTAGCAACAAGGGTGATGATGCGACGCGTTTCGCATCTGTCGCGCAGCAAGGCGCTGGTTTGGTTGATATCTTTGAGACTATCAACACTCGTACCTTGATTCAACCATCGCGCATTGCCTTGAACGACACCCTTCATCACAACGGTGTTCAGCGCATTAGCATCACCAACAACTACGACCGCCCTACCACCTACAAGTTGAGCGACTTTGGCGCCATCGCCCTCACTGGCTCTGAGAAAGGTTCAGACCGACCCCTCGCTCACCCCGTTCACTCGAATGAAAAGGCTACCATCTTGTTTTCCCAAAGGGAAGTCACCATCCCCGCCGGCAAGACTGTGACCGTCAATGCCGTTGTCATTCCCCCTGTTACCCTTTCTGGAGATCTCTGGCCCATCTACTCTGGCTTCATCAGTGTTCAGCCCGTCATCGCCTCCAAGAAGGGCACTACCACAGCTGCGCCTCTTACCATCCCATACGTCGGCATGCGAGGTGACTACAGCCAGGCCCCAACTCTCTTGAAGAAGGATCCTGCAAATGGCCCCACCGTCGGTGCTTTTTACAACAAAAACAACACCCTCGCCCCTCTCGCAACCGCCATCACCATCAACCCAACCCAAAACCCTGTGGTTGTCCGATTGGCCTTTGCCTACCCTACTCGTGAAGCCTTTGTCGACATTGTTCCCGCTTCCCTATTGGCTCCCAAGCCAAAGACTCACCTCGCCACCCTGGGTTCGCAAGGCCGATCCTACGGCACCGCTGACAAGATTGAGATCCCATGGAGTGGTGAAAAGACTTTGGACGTGCCTGTCGGTGGCGTTCCTAACAACAGCACAGTCCCCGCTGGAAAGTACAAGATCCGCATCTCGGCTTTGAAGCACTTTGCTAACCCCAAGATGCCCTTTGCATATGATATTTGGGAATCTCCTGTGATCACTGTAAAGTACTAGACGTAGACGTAGTGTCATAGTCGTAAAAGCTGATATAGACGTCACATGTGTGCGGGCGTGCGTGTGCGTGTGATTGTTTTTAAAATGGACTTTTTTCTGCCAGCTTTTTGAACTGATGTGGTCCTTTTACGTGATGTAGTCACCGACATCTCATGGCGACCTCTTGCATCCGTCTAAGCGACCATCACTTGCAAAGCCTGTAAATCACGTTGTGCGCAGCCGATCAAACCGCGCTGATAAGATCAATTCTGTGTCCCAGGGAGACATGTGGCTAATGACTCATTAACGTCAGAAGGCGCATCGTTGGATGGACAGAGTGTTCCAAGGGCTCCCCGCACCGTTGTCGACTTGCTATAAAAGCATGGCCATAGGTTGCTGACCCCACCCAACTGTAGCTGAAGAGCAATACACGGTCCATTCAAATATGACCACTCTCGATCCCGTCAATGCCAAAGCTTGGTCGCCCTCTCTGTATGGCACACACGGACACTTTGTCCATTCCAAGCAGCACACGAATGCTATCGTTGGGCTCCTTGATCCCCAACCAACCGACAGGATCTTTGATCTGGGATGCGGAGACGGCAAGTTGACTAAAAGGCTTGTGACGGATTACAATGTTCGCTCCGTTGTGGGTGTCGATGCTTCCGCGCCCATGATTGAAGCTGCCAAGGCGGCGTGCAAAGACGAAGTGGAATCTGGCCGGATTAGCTTTGAGGTTTTGGATGGATTTGATGTTGAAAAGAGCAAGTGGGCCGGTGAGGGATTTGATAAAGTCTTTAGTAACGCGGGTACGGTTTCATTACATTTCAAAAAAGCGAAAACAAGAATGAGACATCATCTAACTCTTGTTATACAGCTATTCATTGGATGAAACGAGACCCGGTCGCAGTCATTCGCGGTGCGCATAAAGTTTTGAAATCCGGCGGATCATTCATTGCTGAATTCGGTGGACATGGCAACATTGCCTGTGTGCACGCCGCCCTCGTCGCCGCTCTAAAACGACGCAATGTTCCTGACGCAGAGAAACACATGCTGTTTTTCCCAACGTAAGACGATCGTGCGCGATATTCTCTGTAGATTCATCCATCTTACGCCTATCTTCTGCTCAGGACGAACTACTACGCCAAACTCCTTGAACCATACTTTTCTCCCATTCACCTGGAGATTGTTCCCCGTCCAACGCTTCTGCCGACAGATCTGAACGGATGGCTCTCCTCCTTTGCGACGCATTTTCTAGAGGCTGTACCGGAAAGTGAACGTGAAAACGTCCGGAAAGAAGTTAATGAGGAATGTAAACCCGTTTTGTGCGATGACGAGGGGCGATGGTGGCTTGATTATGTCCGGATTAGAGTCATCGCGATCAAGAAATGAACACTTTAGTGCCCAAGACAGTTTAGATTGCGTTGATGACTCTTTATGTATAGAGATGGCTGCTTAAACAATGTCAATGAACGTAACAGTTGAATGACTCTTGAAAACTCTTGCCTCTCCGAATATCAACTCGCTATGTCTTGCTACCATCCCTTGACAGTTTCTGATGGGCTTGCAACGTGGGTTGGCACGAACCCCGTGCAATTGACGTCTCATTAGTCATACCATTATTTGGTTTATTCAAAAGCGCCATTTTCAAAACCTGTCAACATTCAATCTGTACGTATGCTCGCATTCAACAAAAAAGTGCAACAGGAAACAAACCATGTCCAAAGACTCCTCCCAAAGTAAAACGCCCATGACGCCCACTGCAGCGTCCCGCATCCAATCGTCTCAGGCCAAATCTGGACAGGACGTTTCGGCCGGGAGCTTTTCAGCTCGGGCTCAATCTGCCGGAGCTCGGAATGCGCAGGGGGCTACGAAGTCTTCTGGCAAAGGTGGTGGAAAGTAGCTAGTTGTGAATCTTCCATGATGTGCGCAATGTATGGGGGGCTACGCAGTCTTCTGGCAAACGTAGTGGAAAGTAGCGAGCTGTGAATCTTGCATGATGTGTGCAATGTATGATCTGATCATTCTGGGGTTGTGTGCAATGGAAAATTGAAAGTAGGGTAGCAAGTTACATGTTTGCGATGGGTAAATATTATTGGCGTATAGGCCCCTGCTGCATATCAAAGGTTTCCCGTCCAATGTAAAGCCCCAAAATTCATGAAAATTCATCCCAGTACCGGGCAGCTCAGACCTTTGGAAATAAATACAGTAATTATAAAACTAATGCTCCGACCCGGGTAAATCCTCCCCTTCTAAATCACCCCATCCATCACCTGCCTACGATTACCCAGGATAAGAGCAGTCAGTATCCCAGTTTAGTGAGGTCAGTCAGCAAAGGCAGTGCGAGGCTTACTGGACTACGATCGGTTAAGCTCTCTTGCATCGCTAGCCTACCGCTGATGAGGGGAGCTGAAACGGTCGTTGGACTTTTCCCATCAGCGTTTGCCGAGGAGGCTGCAGAAATACGAGATGGAGGGGTTATTGTTGGTTCCATATCCTTGAAGTAGTCTACCTCCTCCATTACAGACTGTGGGGTTTTATCCCCGTCGGGAGCTTGGCCAGTCGGACTGGGCAGATGGCTTGGGTCAGGAGGAATAGTATGTGGGGATGCCTCACTGCTGGCATTGCCATTGAGCGATTGGCTATCGGTCGGTGACTCTGGTTGACGATCAACCGGACTAGGATCGGGGGAATGGCTCAAACTCGATGTACCCCTTAGACTCTTCTTCCTTTCTCTCTTCAACCGCAACTCGACTTCCCGTGCTTCCCGTTTGGCTCGCAACAGCTCCTTCTTCTTCTGACGCTCGGCTTCAGCATCTTCGTTTGATTTCACGCTACATTGATCTGGCACTGGCCCACTGCTGTATGATTCTGCATAAATTGACCCATGTGTGGATGCGTCATCTCCCGACGCTGTAGGTTGACGTTCAAGTTCAAATGGTTGCCCTTGCCCCGCAGGTTCATCACCCCAATTATCGTCCCAACCGTCGTCGGAATGGGCCGCAGTGTCAATATCAGGCATCGGCTGGAACGCCAGGGCTTCTGCAGTATTTCGGGGGTTTGCATCAGACGGTACCGACGAGCGGTGAGCGTGCAACGTGAATGCAGCAGGTGTAACCCTTGGACCTGTTCGGGGAAATATCGTTCGAGTTCTGGCAAGACGTCCGTATACTCTACGTAGTTTGCTGGCTACACTGCTCTCATCGCGTTTACGCGCTACTGTGGGGGCACGCTCCATAGCCGTACTAATAAAAGTAATGATCCTGAGCAGTGCTTGTGAGATCTGGCGACGGACATCTCTAATACATGCCATAAAGCATTAAAATGCATATTTTGCAAGTCCATACAAGTGAGCCAAGTCTCACCTGTTCTCATCCTTTAAAGATGGCACACCTAGTTCAATGACTTTAGGAAGCCAATGCATCGCTGAGGAGTCCGCAACCCCTTCCAAATCGCCAACCAGTTGCTGACAGAAGAACTCGCTTTTTGACACAGGCGGTAGCACTTTCATGATCAAGTGAAAGCATTTGATTATACTTGCAGTCAGGTACCGCACGTCAGGCGATCCCTGCAATCGGCAGGTAAAGACATTGAGCCTAATACAATCAAAATGATGCCACTATTGATTTACTCGCCATCCATACCTTGCTCGTTCCTTCCATCACACACAGTTTCTTCCATAATGTGACCAGTCCATCAATTACTAGCCACTTCTGTTCCATCGGTATAGTATCCGAGACACATACATTCAACGTATGCGGAATAATCAGATGCTCAACTAACAACTGTGCAGTATATCGAGTCTCCGGAGCTGCGGGAGACGCAGTATTCGCCGAACCAGTTCCCGAACCACTCCCCGTTGCTGCACCCTTCTCTACCTGTCCGTTCATGGGAACCACACTTTGCCGCTTTGCTCTGACGACGGGCGATGCCTCCTTCCTATCTCCGAAATCTGGTCCCGAAGCCATGAGCACTAGACTGGCCTTTCGGCGCATGGGTGGCGCACCCGTTGCCGTTGATGGGGTATCTGCCGGTGGCAAGGATGTCTTTTTCCGGACCGTCTTAGGAGCTCCACTGGCTTCGCCCGTCTCATCATGCAGGCCAGTTGCATTCGTTGATCGCGGCTCGTGAGTGAATGGCATCGATGTTATGCCCGCCCCAATGGGTTGAGCAGCGTCTTCGGTATTGGTGTTCAGAAGTGATATGGTTGAGCCATCGCGTGATGTTGCAATAGGTGTCGCTGATTGCGTGTCCAAACAAAGACGTGGAACAAGTGATGACAGGGAGTAAAGGGACAGTATGTAAATGGCATCATCGGCCTCTTCTAAACCGGCCACGAGCTGCAGAAAAATGCATCATTCGTTTCGTAAAGAGCACCCCAGCTAAGACTCGACGTGTTACCAACCTCTGGGATGATGGTGCTGTGCACTAAGCTCTTGTCCCACTCCAACAATTCTGGTAAGTATCTGGATGTAAGCAAAACAGTATCATGAGCATTAGCGACATACATCGCGCACGCGCACATGACCCACCTATCGAAGAGCTCTAGTATGACCATACGCACATTGTAAGTCCGCACTTTCAGCATCTCTTCGATAAAAGGCAGGACTTGCTCATCATATATATCTACTGGAAGAATCCCGACTGCGGAATCCCGACCTTTAACAGATTTACCAATTTTCGGAACGAACAGCAGGTCATAAAAGGCCTTTGCGCCAGTTTCTGAGAGGATATCACGGGTCAACACAAGAGGAAGGACATAATTTACAATTGCTGCGGGGGGTAATGATCGAATCTCCGCTGCTAGGTGGCTATTGGTATGTTAGGTCGCGTATCCAACTCCCTAGACAATGCATTCAACTCACGAAAAGCGTTCCCGTTTGATTTCTGGGTCAATAGCGCGGATTTCCTTCAAGAACTTCTCGACGACATTGATGAATGTGTTGTCCTCAAAGAACGAATCATGTAAGACATCCTCTACACGCGGTCGATCTGCGGGGTCTTGCGACGACAATCGGTCGGTGACCGATTGTAAACTTCCCCAGACAAAACCACTGCTGGCATGCTTGGAGGTTTTCGAGGCAGTCATAAATGGTACAATCAGTCCTGAGATTAGCTTTCCTAGGGCGTACGCATCCCGGGCATCTGGCTGAATTCCCTCTTGCTACAATGAACATAGTATATATTGTGTGAATGCCAAGCAAAGCCGCTGAAAGCGCATGGTCCACCTACCTTTGCTGGAGTTAGATCCTCCGGGGGTATTGAATCTTTAGGAAAGTGAAGATGGACTTTTGGAAGGATCGCGGCAGCATTTTCGTCGAATGCAGTAACGTACTCCATCCCACCCAAAACCCACTTTCGCTCTGAATAGTCAGTTGTCACGTTAGATACTTTGACGGCTTGGTTCAATCGACAATGATGGCGCGAACTCACCAACACCTGTCACAAAAACGGAATCCATTTGAATATTGTTATGTGACAGCTCTTGTCGGTGCAAAAAGTCAACTGTTTTCTATCAAAACGCATGTGCGTAAGGATGACGCATCGACATGCCAGAATACAAGGTAATACTCACCAAGATATTGTATATGCCCATACAGACTTCTTCTGGGGACAGAGAATCCAGCACCTTTGAAAGTGGCGTCACCGGCTCCGTTGCAATAAAGACTCCATTTTGGTCCAAGTCTGCATTGATGAATTTTATGATCCCAGGATGGCGTATTGTTCTTAGCCGCTTAGAGGAGTGAAAGTGGTGAGCAGCTCGCACTTCCAAACCAACTCGTCAGAGGGGGTCTCACCTGTACTGCCTTGCCCAACACGGCAACGTCATTCCCATCGTCCGGCTGACCACGTATTTTTCTGAACGTGAATACCGACGCTGGCTGTCCAGTCGCCTTGTTGACCGCCCGGTGCAAATTGAATGCACTTCCAGCCGCGTCCCCGTCCGCCCATATGGCTTCCTTCAACGTGAACGCGGAAGTTGCTTTGCTCTCCGAAGCCCCCATGTCACAGAAATTGAAACCTGGTGCAACTGAGCGCCAATATGAGGATATGAGAAGAGGTTAAGGAAATGCCCTTCTTGTCTGTACCGAACCCTCTTTACAACAACGCGCAATTCCTGGTTGGCAGATCTGCTTCCATGTGCGCAGCGGAACCAGCGAAACCAGCAGGATTGTCACGTGATTGTGATTAGGCTTTCGCCACGTTGGGTTTAGGATGTGGAAGGTTGGATCTAGCGGGATATCTTCCGCCCTGATTTAAAAAACCATTAACGGCGGCGACTTGCAAGTAGCAAGAATTCAATACACGGATTCCATCATCATGTTCTTCTCGTTTAGCTCGCAAACGAGCTCTTTCTCGTTCTCTCCTCTGTTCACCAGTCCCGAACATCAACAAGCAATTCTTCAAGCCCATGAGAGTCTCAACTGCACTAGGTTCAACTTTAAGCGTTGTATAGAGCGACATCTCCCGTCCACAATATCGACATGGACATAAGAAATATATGTATACTTCGCTTAACAGTACATCACAACTTGTCTGGGGACAGCCATTAGGAGCAAGGTCCCACATATTGCGGCAAGGAACATATTTAGTGGGGCCTCATACCTTTTTACCCCACTTTCAACAACTACGGTTATTAGTGGCCGGGCTCGAGTGGTAGTAGGTGCTTCCCCAGATGCGCCTCTCGTTGTTGAAGCAGACGGAGATACCCTAACCCTAACCCTAACCCTGGCGGCTGTTCAAACAATTAGCCAAAATTTGCTTTTCAGCCTTACTCACAAGGATAGGACTGGGCATAGCAGTAGGGAATGTTAGAGTCTCCCCTGATTTGGTGTTATCGGTCGGACTGGGGCGACTGCTTCCGGGAGGGATCAAAGTGATTGTGTTGGGCAGTCCCGCCTCAGCCCAAGGTGTGCAACGACCAACTGAAGCTGGGCAGGACGCCTGGACGCACACAATCGGGACAGGAACACATACTAGTGGCAGGGGACAAGAGAGAAGCTTTGAGGGGTCGCATGGCAGCTGGGCTTGGCTAATGGAAAGAAGCCGATTAGGAATGACAGCAAGGCGAGAAGACTGTTCCTTAATAATCGATAGTATGGGGCTATTCTAGGTTGGATATGAGGGTTGAAGGAGAAGAAAACAAAACACTACAGTGCAGAGTGTTCCGACTTCTTCCAAGCAGGTTTTAGGTTTATATTGCCTAATTTGAAGAATTGCGCTTCGAATTTCTACATACTGTACAGGTGTTCGCCTTGGGTCAAGATTTTCCATAAGTCAACGAACTGCTGTTCTCTTTTCATCTTCTTGCTTTTTGTTTGCTTTTTACTGCAAGACCTACGCCTGCGTCGGCGCTGGGATGCACGCTATTACGAATTATATTTTATGATAATCTTACAGTACATTTGTACAATGGATCTCGAACAAAACATCACAGGTGTAGATGTTCACCGACCCCCGCCCCACGAAGCAAACGCAGGATACTTTATCAAAGGAATCAGTTTGCAACTAGCACAAACGGTGACTACACACTAAGCTATCAGACTTGACAAAGAAATCGTCTTGTACATGTACCAGAATTTCTCTAGCCATTGAGTAATACTTAATATCAGACAGGTGATTTTTTGATCTGCTGTCTCTCAGGAATAACACGCGGTGCTTGAAGTCGACAGACCTTGTTCGAGCATGATGCAGGAGCATCGTCGAGCAGCGTAACGCTGCTGTTTAGCGCATGTTAGCTACCTCCGCCCCCGCATCCCCCGCCGCCGCATCCACCACCCCCACATCCACCACCCCCGCATCCTCCTCCACCACATCCGCCATGACTATGACTTGCACCTCCGCCACATCCTCCGCTACCACTACCACATCCAGCGTGGTGTCCGTGACCACTGTGGTGGCCACTAGTGCCACACGCAGCCGTTGCAAATCCGGGGTCCCCAAAGCTTCCAGTCGCACACCCGGCAACAAAAAGGAATGGCAAATTATTATGCGAGGCACTAGAATCCGAAATCGTTCTGTTCCCGTATTTGTTCACTGCACTCATCGGCTTTGAATGTATGGAAGGACAATCTTTGGCCTTGGGATCGAATTTGTCTATGAACCTGAAGCCGGTAGATTTTTCTCTGTACGGTGTCGGTGGTTGGGCTAAGAATATCTTCTCAAGCAGGCCACGTTGCGGTGGAAGATCGCACGAATATATTTCTGGTGGTATGATTTCTTGTTAATCAACGGAATATATAAACAGACATTGAAGACAGTGCAACATACCATTAAAGCGCCTTTTCCATAGTTTGGCTGTGTGTGCGAAGGAGTTCTTGAGATGGGAATTTGAAACAGTATCATCGTGATTTATGATGCGTCTTAGATGCTTGAGGCCGTATTGCTGATAGTGAGGGGGATGCAGTTGGTGTGTATGCCAAGCAAGATCTATATCTGATAAGATTGAAGGATGTCAGTCAGTATCTTTGGGTTGGGTTGCTCCAATTACAAAACTGACTAACCTAAGGTGGGTACAAGGAAGGACAATGGTTCTTGCGCCATTAATAACAAGAACTTGTGGTACCGAACAGTGGCCCTTGCCAGTTGACCAGCATCCCATATCACCGTGCCGTCCACCATCTTCCCCGTAAAGTCTCGCTGACGCTTAACTGCCGCCACAAGGTCCGTGGAAAACGGTGTCACGTTATTCTGGTATGTGCAATTGAGCATGGCGATTGTTCGGTGACGGAGAGCGATACGAGGCAGGCCAGAGAGCGTCTTCTTGAGGACCACCAGCCGTGGAACGACTACGGACCAAGAGCATGACTTGTCGTTGGACAGCTCAAGAAGCGACTTGACGACCTTCTTGGCAGTTGAATCCGTTGGTCGGAAGAGAGTTTTTAAATCTTCAAAGCATGCTTTCGTGTCGATGACACCCGTGGTAGTATTCAAAAGGCAGCCCCTATTGATCACAAACTATTACGATGGGATGCGCATTTACGGCAAGGGCAACGCTACATACCGAATGACGCTTGCAGTTTTGCGGGGATCAACTTCGGTAGACAAATGAAAGTCACGCACGGCCTTGAGGAACTGGACCGCGGACGCATTGTCGATGGTGCTTTCCTCCCCGCACTGTTTGCATTTTAACGGAGCGCCCTTGGTGCGGTACTCGATGTAAGCTGGTCCCGATACGATTTTTTGGAAGCAACACCATGGGCATGAAAACTGCAGGTCTGGGAGCTTGTCATGCCTAAGTTCAAACGGAAGTCCTGTATTCGTGTCCCAGAAATCTAACGAAGCCCTATCAGGGACGTACTCTTCGCTGGGGAGAAGGGCCTGGAGGCGAAATTTAGGGTCTGGCGCAAAGTGGGAACCACCAACCTCAACCTTACCACTTCCTCCAAAGGCAATACAAATGGTACATCTTCGCGTCCAAAGATGTGGTACATGTCCTCATGGTATCTCCAAGGGTTGAGCATATGGCCATGCCACATCAAAAGAACATCTACAGTCAAGTATAAAATAAGCACGAAGCCAAGCATTGACCATAAGGGAAGGATTCCCTAAGGACTTAGTTTCACCCGCTTACAATTGAAAAGAGCAATACTTACCAAGTGGAGGCAATGGGGTCTTAGCGGCACTTGGCTTGTTCTTTAACAGATGCAGCCAGATGGCATAGCGCTGCTCCGCTGCATACAAGTAGTGCAAATCTGTCGCCTCATCTGCCGTTTCCAAGGCCTTGAAACGTCGCAGCAAGTTCAAGTGCCAGGTTAATGCCCCTAGTAGTTGATCAGATCAATATCGCGCCGAGTTTGGATTACTTGACATTAAACACCTACCAATATGAACAACCTTGTCGATGACGACAGGATTGATCGTCTGCGATGTTGACTCGGTGGGCTGCACAACAAAGATTCTAAGTTTCTTTGTAGACTTGATGAGAAGGATATGCGTCATACTGTACATTTATGGGCATCCTCTTCGAGGGTTTTAGATGCGGTTGGCCGGCAAGTAGAAGTGTATAATGAAGCTCCTGCAAAATGACGGGCAAGCTGCCCTCTTTATATATTTTTTTATTCACAAGATGGTCTGCTCCAGCAAATATCTTCGTTTTGGAAAACGACTTGGCTTCTCCCCCAATATAATTCCGTGGAGGAAAAAGCCTAGTCAACCCTTGTCCTTGTCACCTATCGCGCAGCACCCACATGACCCCATGATCACATGATCACATGCCCACGCCAGCCGCCAAGTCGTCCCTCGCACGTTTTGCTCTAATCTGCTAAATGGTGGTTTCATCAAACGCATCAGATCTCTAGGAGAACGCAACAATTGTGAGATCACCAAAAACTTGCACTTAGATACAAATAGTCTCAAGACTAACTAAACAATCAGATAATAAAAGAAGAAGGAGACGGTCTACTGAAGGCCCTCAGAGCACTTGAGCAAAGCTTGAAGCATGAGTGGTTTATGAGACAGGAGCTTGGAAGCTTCCTCAAAATTGAACTGCTCGAGGATGATGAACAAAGGGAAATGCAATCGTTCATTAACATACCACCTGGATCAACGTACTTGACAGCTGTATGTGAACGTACCAAACCTCGCTGTCTTTCTCCCTGTTCTGGCCAGGCCTCGCACAATGTTGTTACCTCCATTTCAAAGAATGTAAACTCGCAAGTGGGGATATCGCTGTCAGGAAAGTGCTTTGTGTGCGGGAATGTGCCGATGTTACAAGTCAGGGTTCCCTTGATACCGGATTCTTCATATGCCTCCCGCAAGGCTGACTCCTCTATAAAAGGTTTCTGTAAGACATTGACGTAGCCAGTTTCCGTACCGACGCTACCTTGGGACTCGTCGCTTTCCCATCCGCCTTTCGGCTACACCCGACCATAACATAATATGATTAGAGATGCAATTGGTGTATGGGCATTCAGTAGGACGGTAATACCAGTATCCACTCATTCGGTCGTGTTCGGCTAGACACAAGAACTACCTGCTTGCTTGTCGCGAGGATAGGCACGACACCAACAACCAGACGAGCACCGTCAGAATTGTAAATTTGTTGCTGACGGCCCTGCCTGGACGTTGCAGAATATTTCATTACATCATGGCTAGAAGAGCTGGACATCAATGACGGTCTTTTGGCAGGTTTGAAGGATAGATCTAAAAAGGACAAGAAAACTTGCTACGTAATCGCTCCACGTGCTTCAATTCGGCACTAGCAAAGAATCCGCGATGGCGACGATCAAAGAGTTCCAACCCACCTTTTGCTTTCTTACTCAAGAGGCTTTTGAGTAAACATGCACTTGTGATTCAGTAACTTTCAAGCGCTTTGCACCATCACATTAAAGTATATCCATAGATAAAGGGTCATCTATCGATGAGATCCATTACGAGGGAGACATTGCCTTCAAAAATACTCCCATAATGAGAAGTCCTGTATTTGGCACTTGAGTTCACAGACCTCCAGAGTTCCATTTCCAACTTGCAGGCTCGTAAAACGATACGGAAAGCTGTATTTATTCCAATACGGAATCACGTGACATGACTTCATGTCGTGGGTTCGTTCCAGGGTGGTGATTATAATGTCCCAGTGCGGTCACATGACCAATTTGCGAGGAGTTCGGACAACCAAACAACTTTCGGACTTCATATCCCTGCAAAGCCCCCCTCTACCTCATCGACCGTGTTTTCCGCTACTTTTCTACATATTATAGACTAGTTTTACATGCTTTAAAAATACAGTAAAAGAGGCGAGGTATTTTCTATGCATCGGATAATGTTTTTGGTGTATGTACTCTGTAAGATACCCGGCAATATTTGGGTATTCTAGTCTAAAAGAAATGGGTCAAAGTTGTCGGCCATGTCCGACCGATGCGGGGGTTATACTTGTTTTCATCGACGCATTTAGTCATGTGGGGAGGTCACGCTAGTCCCTTATATTAGGGACTACCCTGGGGAGTACCCTTCGGAGCTCTCCTCATTTCGCCATTGACCTAGACGTTAGCTATGGGAGGTCGAGATTGTCCAGGATGCGGCAAGGGACGACAGAAGCAGAAACCTGCTTGCCACAAATGTATCGACAAAGAAGACGATGATGGGATTTCGTATCGAAAATACCAATTTTGCTTGGTGAACGATTGCCACGAGTCATTTGCTTCTACTAGGCATGGTGGTTGCCCCTATCATACTTACTGCCCAGTTGAACAAGGGGAGGATCCAGAAATGATGCAGAATGACTGTGAGGGTTGTGGAGAGTGTGAGAGATGTCAGCTCAATGCGTATGACAATTAGGTACGTCTACGAGACCATAATGGATGAATGAAAGTCGGTTAAGTCGTCGTTGAAAAACATCTATGGTTATTTGAATGTCTTATGAAATCGTGTTTTCTTTTCAACTTCCTGTATAGATCACGTATGGCTTCTTCCGGGGACACTAGAAGTTTACCCATGCTGTATGGCATTAGGCGAAAACCAAATGATAAGCCTTTTATAAGGAGAATAGCTGTTTCCCTCGATTCTTCTTTGTATAGTGTGACAGGAACGATATGCCGTCCTCTGAGGACATGCGTGATTGATCAGAGCTATCGGTTGACAAGTCCCTAGTAACTTTTGTTAATAAAGCGGCCCATGAGGTAAATAGCGGTGTGGCCGGAAAGAGAGACCCCATGATGGAGCACTTTGTCCTATCTGGAAAGTGGCGGCATGACAGCTTTATGGCAGCCGAAATGGAGGAGCCCACGCCAACTTCGGTGGCCCGGCCACTTTTGTTATGCAATGCGACATTGCTTCTATAGAGATCCATCGATGGATCTCTCCACTATAAAAGCGGTTCGATTTGACTTTTGAAATTTGTAATGGCAATCAGATAATGGCTGATAAATATAAAATGGTCGTGGGTGTCATCCAATCAGCCCTGGAAAAAGTGGAAAACCGAGTGCAACGACTACCTATGGGGCAAAGATGGGAAGCGAAGCACAGTCGTATACAATGCCAGCAATGATAACTTCTATGAGAAGGAGACGGGATGGGAAATCCCAAGTCTTAGCGAAGTAGCACCAGGATCGGAAGCAGTGAGCCCGCTAGGAAGCCTGGCGCTTGAATTAGCCAACAAGAACCTGGGGGCAGACTACTTGTTCTCTTTATTGTCTGACTTGTCGAAAGGAAGGGGTAATGGATGCGTAGAGTAGGGCCACAGATGGTGACAAGGTAGCTAAATGAAAAGCATGAAACCTATACGGCGACCAAATGGAGGACCCGAGGCAGGGGTGCTAGACCTAGTGTTTTTCGTGCTAGACTTTTTCTCTCGATGGATGACGAGACACGTATTTGAATATATATATACATATAATTCATCAAATAAATTTCTCTCCATAAAATCCTGGCAGGTCTAGTGGGTATTTTGGGGGGTAAAGCTCATATGGAGGTACAGTACACGTGAGCTATACTCTATATATTCAATAGCGCGTGCCTCCACCATCCATTTGCATCGATAACGGCCTGCATACGCCGAGGCATGCTTTCAACTAGTTTAAACAGATATTCTGATGTTATCGCTGTCGTAGTGAACAAAGATGCCACTTTTACTAGAAAACTGGATTACGAGCTGTCCTAGGGGTAAAAGCGATTGTTTTCACTCATCATAGAATAAGCTTTTTAAAAGAGATGCATTACCTTGAAACTTTGATGGCCGACCGGGCCTTTTCTTTGTTTCATATGAGCCAGTTTCTCGGTACTTCTTCAGAGTACGGTGAATTGTGGTAAAGCTGACTTTTTCTTGAAGGGCAATTGCTTCTCTGGGTACTCCAGCCTTATGCAGCGCTACGATTGCTGCTCGTTTGGTTGGTGTGAGTGACTTCATGTCATGCCGGCAATCTTGCAAATCTCGACGGTCTTGCTCGTCTTGTCGACATGTATATATAGCTCACGGTAATCACATGATTCCCCGACTAATGTGCACAATAATGAAGGCCTTGACAAAGGTGCGTACGTAAGCACATCACTTGCACTTTTTGCATTAGTCACCACCCTGGTTCTGTTTGTATCCGGCCTTCCACATTAGCAATTTGGTCATCCAAATCACCATGGCTCCCCGTGCACTTGTACTTATCACAGATGGTAACGAGGAGATGGAAGCTGGTGCGTAACATGTGCCCCGTAAATGTGCGCTGTGGAGCAATGAACGCCAAGACTTTTCCTGTAGTCATTTCCATCGATATCCTCCGTCGTGGGGGGGTAGACGTCACAGTGGCTGGGCTGAATGGACCAAATACTGTGGAGTGTAGCAGACATGTTAAAATTGTCCCGGATATAGGACTAGCTGCCGTGAAGGATAAGGTAGACCAACGTTGTTTGCAGCTACCAGAGACGGGAACTGACTGCCCACAGCCGCTTTACTCACAAGTTTACTGTAACCGTTTCAGACTGCCTTCGACGCAATCATTCTTCCTGGAGGCATGGGTGGTGCCGAAGCTTTCTCGAAAGTACGACCAAGCTGGCAACGGTGAATTGCAGTATTAGGGACTCACCTATCGGAAGCGTAGTCTTCGACAGTGCATGGGCTCTTGAACCAATACTATAGCCAACAAAAACTTGTGGCAATCATTTGCGCTTGTTAGTAATAAGTTGCAGTCTCTTGCATGAGTCGTGTTACTAAACGTTCACTTGTGTATTAGCTCCAATTGTGCTGAAAGCCGCTCAAGTTGCTAAAGGACGGAGTGTTACTTCTCATCCGAGTGTGAAAGACCAGCTGGTCCAAGGTAACGTAACAATGCTAGAGTGGACACCGAGCATATGCTGATTCTTCAATGTCCTTAGATTACAACTACAAAGAAGAGCGAGTGGTAGTCGACGGGAATCTCATCACAAGGTCAGTTGGTAGATAGAAGATGTCCTTTCCCCCTGCTTGAGCCATAACCTCGTTTTCTATATCTTTCACACCAGCCGAGGTCCTGGGACAGCCTTCGAGTTTGCACTTGCAGTGGTAAAGAAACTGCAAGGCCCTGAGAAGTTGAAGGAGATCATACCTCCCATGATCTGCAATGATGAGATCGTAAAATCCGTTTGATTTGCTGATTGCAATGGCAACAGCGTTCGCCTTTCTTGATAGTGGGAGTGATATATTGAATTGTAGATGGAATACGATCTCCCTGAACTTGGCATATGAAAGTAACGACAATAGTGCCTACGCACACCCATGGAACATGGACGCTGGGAGAAAGGAAGCGTGTTCTCCCAATAGAGGCCCCTTATCTCGTATTGATATATGTACAATGATTCTACGTTATCGGCAGGGCGGAAACAGGCTAGTCAGCTCACAACTGGGTACAGTTAACAGTGACAGGGTATCTGCAAACGCCCAGTCTTCGCATCGTCGGTCGATATGTTCTATTGTGCGCAGCTAGCCTGCTTGATTTTCATCGTCCTGTTGTTCTTTTCGCTGCCTCTTGAGTCCACTCGGCGCTCACCTCTGCTGGGGTCTGATGAGAGCTGCAGCTTTGTAAAGTCGTGAACAATGCTGCTACCGAGCGACTCTACTTGTGTTTCCTCTTTTTATTGGAACTATCATGTTCCTCTCTATCACGACGTTTGCTGCTTTGTGGGGGACCTGGGTTCAATCTCCCCCTCAAATCATCTGTTGTTACGGATTTGGTCGATCTTTTGAAGTTGGCGGAGGGCCTTTCCGCCTTTCTTTGCGCGACATTCGATGAGTTATCTCGCTTATTCTTGCTTGTTTGGAATTTCATAGTGTTCCCACTCTTTCTTGATTGACCACTCAGTGAGATTGGTCGCGAACGAGGGTTTCGTAGGAGATTCGCTCCCATCCTCTCCAACCTAGATCTATGATCCAAGTCTGCCTTGTGGAGCTGGACAACATGCCGTAATATGCCATCATCCGGTACCCCAGTGTGTTTGTTCCGAGGACTTTCATACACAAAACGAGCCAATTTGTTATATGTACTCTGAAAAAGTGCCTGAAGTTTGGCATGTTGATTGAAAGCCTTCGCTACGTTGTTTTGCGGCATGACAGGATCTAGAACCGTAAGAGACTTTGCCGTAAACTTGACAGCGGGCACGTCGATTGCGGGGGTCTCATCAGAATGTGTAGCGTACAATTTGAGAAACTGCATCAAGCTTGAGCCAGCGTCTTTCTTTCCGACCTCTGTCTCTGATGGAAGAGGATCCGAGGTTGATTTGTCCCACGCCTTTACAAACGCATCGACCCAGCATAAGGTCGCAAAGCCACCCAACCCGCCGGAGGAGGGCGAATCGAGCTTATTTTCGTACAATAGATATTTGAGAAAAATCACTATAGCGCGAATTCTTTCGTCTTGTACCGATGTCTTTACATATTCCAGATGGGCGACTCCATCAGCAGACGGCAAGTTGAAGGGAGAATACGAGATATCCACAGACAGACCCGTAGGCACATCAATAAATTTGATGATTGGCATTCCCTTGGCACGGACGAGAAAAGTTTTCGTTGCGAGCCCTCTACCATTCCTAATATGTCGCAGTACTCGGCGAAGTTGTTTGATTGCTTTTTGGCGGTCTTCCTCGGTTTGCTTTACATCAGTTGTGCCTTCTCCGTCTTTCATCCTTTCGTTGCCGATAATCACCAAATCCAGATCAGCTGTTGGCAAGCAGAGGCCGGTAGCAGAACTGCCAAAGCACGCAACATCGACTTCTCCATTCAAGGACCCTTGGGCAATGTTTCTATATACATCTATGACTGAATCTCTGACAGCTTGAAGTCGTTCGCAAGACGCCATGTATTTCATGAAATCATTCATCTCCTGCGACAAGGCGTCGAGCGGTGGTAAATGGGAGTACTCGCCCACAACCCACGGTGCAGATCTGGGGGGATTTCGGGACTGCGAAACAGACATAGGTAAACTGGGCTTCACTTGCGCTGTTGTTACTGGCGAGGAGACGTCCACCTCTTGCGATTTGTGGACTGTGAACGAGGAACGATATCGATAGTGCAGTATTGAGCGTCGCAAAACCTGAGCATTTGAAAAACGCTTGTTGTTGAGCTGTGCACCAGGAAGTCGAAGAAGAAATGACCGCCAACACCGACAGGATGCTGCTGCAGATGCCATTCAGCCAGATCCTACAAACCCTAGCCAACCTTGTGACGAGAGCGGAGAGCTTGCTAAGCCACGCTGAATTCTTCCTTCTCGTTTGGAACAGCGATTAAATATCAAGGTATCATTCATAAATACTCTACAAAAGTCCCAACGTTACTCGCCCAAGTGCTGCTTTCCTCCTCTAGATTCCAAATCTAAAACGTCATTTTCGTCCTGCTCCTCCGTTTTTCCAAAGAAATTCTTAACAAACGACCCAGTACCAGAACTTTTCATGCTCTCCAGTCCATTGATTTCCTCCGGGACAATGCTGCCTTTTCTCATGCTAAAACTCTGCCTTGAAGAAGGCGGTCTTCCCAGCAGAGGAGCCCCTCGCCCCAATCCAGATATTGGTCCAGTCCGAAGCGCCATACCAAGGGCTCCGCTTGAAGGCCGCGAGGTTCCTGCGCTGAACGATGCTTTAGACCCTTGTGTGGGTGTTGTTGGTGAGTTGTCGTAATCGGCCGTAGTGCTCACGATGCGTTCATCAGATGCTTTGAGCACATAGCTGCGTTGACTACTGGGGAGACCATCACTTTTCTGCGGAATGAAGCTGAATCCGTGATAGTCTTTCACGCAGGCATATGTAGATGCAGTGATGCTAACGTCACCAACGGGACAGCGCTCTTGGGTCTTGTTTTTGTAAAAACATTAGTTTGACGACCTTTAGAGTCATAATTTGCTTTGTAAATGAGTCTACCTTTTCAGCGATTACCACTTCAATGTTGAAGGTAAGTGGCGATCAGTTGAATTGTCTCTCCGGTGTTTTCCAACAAGTTCATGATAACTTACCGGTATCTCCGATAACGTCATACCGAAAGTTCTTTGGTCCACCCATAATCGCACCGCAGGCTTGTCCTACTCACTGGTAAGCTTATGCAGTTCATGGTTCACACATAATTAAAACGCACCTGTATGTATGCCGATTCGCATCTTCAATGGACTTTTTATGATTTGCATCACGATTGTACTCGTATTTAGCTGCTGCTCAACGTATGCTTGCATTTGCAATGCGACCAAGCATATTGACAGGGCTCCAGTTTTGGGCTCTGCCGATGTTGTTAGCGATGAGCAAGCCACATACGCATCTCCTGAAAATCCAGAGTTTTGATCAGCCAAGCGTCTCAATCACAATATCACTGAGTTAGTGTGCCTATACCTATAGTCGTTATCTGCGGTGTGGATTCTTCATATTAGTACAAAGGCATGAGCATGCCTCCTAACAGCACAAATCTAGTACCTTTTCCACGCCATACTCTTCGGTGAGATGGTCAAAGTAAGTGAAAAGCGTGTTGAGCATTTTAACGATAGTCAAGGGTTCTAGATTACTCGACATGGCTGTGAAGCTAGTTCAGGAATAAGTGACTTTGTAGTTTCGTAACCAGCCATTCAATTGCAGTTTACCCTGCAATGTCCATATGCAAAACAGTCACCATGTCCATCTCCTCATAGACAATACTTGTCGGATCCTCTAATAGTTTCAAAATCACCGCCTGCGGTAATATGCTATGCAGGACTGCTGCACTCTTGTTGATTTCGTCTGCAACAAGTTCTCCCTGCGTATCCAATATCAAATCGATGAGATAATCTACCCTTCGTCGCTTCTCCATCAAATAGAAAATCGCAATCCATGTACATCCACTGAGGGCCATACATGCAGCTTCCTGCCACACGGCCTGGCCAAGAGCTAGCTGCATGATTACGACACTAGGTCCGACAAGGGAACCAGCAATTGTTCGCCAAAGGAATATCATCCCCTCAATTCTCATGCAGAAAAAGAATGCAATGTGTGGTATGACGCAACCAGTCAAAAAGTCATAATGTCCAAGTTGACTCCAAGGCAAAGTGATGCAGACTATCGTAATCCAGATGGTGCAGACGTATATCCAGAAAATAATCTGGCGGGATACAAATTTTCTTGAAGGTGGCGATGATTCTGCCACCGCGAACACCGACACTCCGGTTATCAGCAGCTGGAGCCCAACGCTGGCCACCCCACATCCGAGAATCAGATAGTAGGTTGAAGGCGTGTCGACCAGCGGAACCCCATTCTGAACGGCGTTATATATCCCCATAAAGTAGAATAACATTTCGCATAAGAGCACTATGGATCCTGCTCTCACAAACGGGCCGCGCGTGTCTGCCGTGAAGTCTCCTCGGAACCGATTTTCAATCAGAGGATGTTTGAAGCGCACTCCAAGTGGGTCGAACTCGTTATAAACAATATTCATGTAACTGAGGCCCGTTGCAGTTGATATATCAATTTTGGCACACATTCGCTGTACTACATCCACCAGTACTTCCTTTGCCTCAGGATTGTGACCCGTTTCGTCCTCACCTGCTGGCTTTACATTGCTTGGACTGGATACCTCTCGCATCGTTGCGAGAATACGTTGTTCGTGAGGTTCCGCTTCACGGGCTGGCTCGGAGCGTGGCCTGGCAGTCAAGGTACCAAATTCTCTCTCAACATGGGTAACGTTTGTTCGAGCTGTTTTGGCCACTGTCAACGGACTCCCCAGTGATGCTATCCCCATAGCTACTTTGGCTGGGTGGTGACCGTCCATTCCGCTTCCCAATGCGAGCCCTGCTGACCCAACGCTCAAGTATCTATCCAAGAGTATCTTGGATGTCCCGGCATACCCTGTTGAATTAGGAAAACCGAACCCTGATCGAGTTTCAACTCCTCCCTCTTCGCTAACTGTGGGTAGTTGCCCGCTCACGCTGTCTTCTAGGTCGGAAGATAAGGGTGCTCTTGCATAGGCGGAACTCACAATTGCAGTATCGATCCGTGCCACGGACCCAAACCGAGACGCTAATCCTTCTAAAGCGCTAGGCGTAAAACTGGACTTTCGAGAGTATCTTCGGGAGGCCAGCAGTTCTCCATTTTCGACCGGTCCGGTTACAGAATATATTGGTACAACTCCTTTTCCTTTGACAGTACGAGTTCCAAGTGAGACGGTTTCATAAGCTAATAATTGCTGAAAGGTAAGCTGCACAAGCCATAAGCATCACAGTACAAACAGAACAGACCCCCAACTATTTTCTGTTGCACATTTTCGGTCACAATGATCTCCTGTTCATGTGCAAGAGAGCACATTCTGGTGGGAGGCGAATTAACTAGCGGGTAGGATGTTTGATGATGATTTAGTAATCCCTCACCTGCTTGCTACATAAATGCACAACCAATTAGCTGCATATTCTATGCTAGAAACCCAAGATTACATCATACCTGTATTTACAACGTCTCCATAGATCTACGGAGATTCGGGTAAAGTTCATATAGGGTGAAACGGTGGTTAGATTAGTTATCTCTATTGCACGTGTGATCTGGCTACGATACCTCGTAAACAAACTTTTTGCGTCCAACAATTCCAGCAACCAGTGGGCCTACAATCCATATATATGAGAGATGGAAGCCTCGTCGGTAGTTTCGCGCCTGACCTTCCTCACCTAGTGCAACACCAAATTCAATGTCCAGTTTGATAGAGATGCGTTCATCGCCAATGTCGTATAGTTGTGGATTATTGAAATAATCGCGAAGGGTAAGTGCCAGGTCGATCATCTTGGAACAGCGCAAGTATGAAATCGGGTAAGCTACAGAGGATCTAAACTTTTGTATTGAGTGGAAAAGCGTACCTGTCGCAGATGGATGCTGCTTCTATGCAGTCCACCTACGAGGAGAATTTTGGTGGAAATCGTCTATACCATACGAAATTGACGGTCAAAGCCGGAAACACAAGCGAAGAAAGAGTACTTCTGGGTTGCACACTTTTATCTTCGTCACATCGCTATAATCCTCAATCGCCTCGTCCACATGTTGGAAGACCCCGTTAAGAAGAGCCAAAGCGTCCTTTGTGGACCCTAATGTGGATGCAACTTCTTTGAAGTTTTTGAGATCACAAAACATGACGGAAGCTAAACGTTCATCAGTCAAAAATATCCCGTATTGCATGAGAGAACCTTGAATTTGCCTACCTTGAGGGAATCTCTCTGCGATCAGATCAGACGCTCCTATTCCAGACTCTCGTAGTTTGGCCACAATTGATTTCGGAAGTGACAAGGAGAGAAGGTAGTCTGTCTTCATGCGTTCTAGCCTCATCTGCGCAAGGCGGTCTTCTACAACCTGGCATTTGATGTATCTGGAAAGGGAGAGAAGCAGGCCTCCTGTGAATATCCTGGTTCAGATCATTGTAATCTTCAATCTGTGTGCTATTACGCCCTCACCCTATTCGACGCTTTCGATCTCCGGCAACAACTAGGCCATAAGACACAATGGCAGTTATCAGAATGGGTATGGCATATATGACAGCCGGGTAGACACCGTGAGCAATTGCTACAGAAACCAGCTTCACAGTGCACAGTATGCCGACCGCAAACAGACCAGCCACTCCTTGCAGATATGTCGCTGCAAATCCGCTGGATATGGTGAAATATAAAATTGATATTGTTGACACCGGCCCGACTGGATCCGTAGCATTTGGTGCAAGGTAAAAGTCCCAGGCAGCCCCGGCGCATACCGCAAACGTCTGGTGGGAAACAAGTATTGATCAATCCGTCGACCAGTTACGAGCTTTTTGATTCGTAGGTCCCCGGCCAGAGACCCTTACCTCCAGTGTAGTCAATGTAATACGCCAAGTCTTTGATCTCAAGGACAACCAGATGTAAACTCTCCCTCTCTTCCACACTGTCGCAAATAAAATGAACATCCAATTCAGCGTGGACAAAACCCACAACAGTATGAATCCTTTCGCAAATCGTTTGCCATTCTGGTCAAATTTCGCATACTCGGTTCGATAGGTCGGAAACATTATACCCGTATATTGCAACAGTTGAAGGAACGCCAGTAATCGGAGGTGAAGAACTCGATTGGGAAGAAGTTGTGTGCGGAAATAGTGCTCTTCAGTACGTGTATGATGGAAGTGAAGAGTAAAAGGGTTCATATAACGTCGTAGAAGCGAACGATCACTTTCAAGTGATGTGACATCGAGGAAGGTGACGTTGGCATCAGTAAGGTTCGCATCGGCGTTGCTGCCTTGTTCGACGCTTTTGGCCGATGAAGCGTCATTGGCATCTGCAGGTGACACTTGGGACGCTTTGATTCGGATTTTAGGGATATTGTCCTTTGGTTTTGCTCCACCTGAAACGCCGTTCAAATTCCCCTTCGCACTCGCAGCTGGTGAATGTCCAGTACGCTGACGTGGGACATGTTGGATCGTATCTGTTGTCGTCAACTCGTACACTAATCGTTCCCACCATGCTCTTAACCGGTGCCGATATCTCATTTCAAGGCAGGCAAAACTCAGACCGAGAGCACCTTGCGTATCTAGTGGACGGAGGTTGCCTACATCACATTCACGGATGCGGGAGCCATTGGATATGCTCAGCTGCCTATCAAATTCGAGGATACACCCTCAATACCTAGAACCAGAACCCTAATAATATACTCCGGAGGTCCTTTGCAAATTGAGTCATATATAGTTAGGATTAAATACGGGTTAGAAGACTGACTCTGCTGGATACCGCACTACTCACAATCGAGTCGGCCACTGTGTCCGCCCCTCTCGGCACGAGCCTCTCCCAAGTCAGAGAATGCCTCGGCACCGGACAAAACCACGAGCTGGGTCCACGGCAAGATATCCTTCAAGAACTGGCGCGAAAAGAACGCAGAGGGTAATAAATAATAGGTAGACTGACCAGCCGGGAAGCGTGGGAGACATTAAACGGTCTTCCTGCACAGCTCGGCCACCATGGTAGAAGATGGGAAAACAGCGGAGTCCTTTGACCACGTTGTGGTGTATGGGTGCTGGACATTGCATAAGCATTTGGAGGGCGAGTCCCTCAATGGAAACAGGGCGTTTATTGCCGTGCCAGAGAATTCCTTCCTGAACGGCTTCCTGCCGCCATGGTAAAGAATATCATACACCAAGTGGAACCTCTTGGCCATAGCGTGGTCTACTACCGTGAAAGTATCAGTACTTGGGGAAGCTGTATTGGCTTTTGGAGGACAGAAAAACTTGCCCAAACCATGTGCTTTGGGAAAAATAAATTGTTAACCAACCGGCGTTTTGCCAACTGTGGCGGACCGCCAAAGGCCCCGCTGCGCTTTTTGTTCTACTCGAGATCGCCCCTCGCTATGGCCGGCCATGGCAGATTTCGCCACTTATGAAGACCCCTTGAGTTTAATTTCTTTGTTAGTTCCGCTCGTATCCTTTGTGTGCAAAAATCCAATGCCAACATGCAATCTTTGTCGCTTCTCCATCTCGCCTACAATGGGCTTTCCATCTGCCCTTCCAAAACGTCCATATGCAAGACCGATATCTTGGCTGGATGACGTAGGCTCGGAGGCTCAAAGATACAAGTCTCTGCTCACGTGCTAACGTTCTGATAGTAAAATAAATCCGGTCCGATACTGGTGGGGAGACGCGCGTTTTTTTTTGGAAGGAGGTGCGATCCATAGCCGCCTAGCAATGGCCACTTCATCCGAACGCCGGACCAGACGATTTCAAGTCTCTGATAGCGCGGGGGAAAGGAAAGATTCTGATATGGGTCTTCCTGTAGATATGCATGTGCCTCCTCCATGACCCCACGGGTCCCTTTGATGTCAGGTTAACGGGAGCCCATGACGGCAAGCCTCTCTAAAATTTAAAGCCTTCTACGAACATCATTTCCCTGCCCTGCAGGTTTCCGCGAGACGCACGTTGAGCGTTCACCATATTGTGCCATGCACGCTCATCAGGAAACCAGCGCTAGCGTCATCCGCCAATGGATCAAGACTGTCTTTCGGAAACATCAACTAGAGGAACGAGAATGCTCTGATACGCAACGAGATGTCCACACATTTGTATCGATTCACTCAGTCACCGATACGAAAGGACTACGCGAACATGTTGAAAAGGCGGGCTTCCGACCACGACCGATTTCAGGCGCCATACGGAAGGAAGTTTACGTCCATCATCAAAAGGCTGGGTTTCGGCAACGCCCAAACTGTGCAAAACTATTGCTCGCACGTCACACCCGCAAGATTGGCATTCCTGCGCACTCTGTAGTTCGATCTCCCTCACTTTCGCTCCCAAAATCAGGCAAATCTGGAAGTGTTCACCGCAGCCGCTCCTGTATTCGGAGCTTTTCTCGATTATGCCCGATATAGGTAGTTCTAATATTGTTGATTATATGGATGTTTGTAGTACATAAATTAGGTCAATGCATGTTCGTAAATATGCACAAGTCCTACAGTATCAAATATCCATTTGCGGAGGCACCGAAACCTCCCTTGAACAGACTTCAAGATCACATTCCCCAAGGACTCTCGTGAGAATGGTGCGCGATGACGTCTCGTCCCAAAGATTACGCCTAAACCGAGATGAGTCCCAGGCGTAGCAGCCTATCACGGAGCTCAAGGGCCTCTCGTACCCCTCGGAAAAGGGAAACATTGGCGTTCGAACCTGCTTGAGAGAAGACACGGTCCCGAAGATGGTGTTGAAATGACTGTCGTTTCCTATAGATTTATAACATGTCCTTTCAGCTACCAATTTACACAATTGAAAGTATCCTTCCACCGCCAACAGCAGCAGTCGCTGGTGCTTATCGTAGATCGATATTCCCCAACCGAGTCTGCAATAAGGATGCCCATCAGCAATATAGCCATATTTAGTTTAATGAACATGCGCGTCACTATCCCATATCGCATCTTATCCATCTTTAAGCCCTTCCTCCCTATTCTGCTGTTTGACATCTTGTTTGACAACTCCATCTTGTTGATTTTCAACAACGCAGCCTCATTAAAATGCCAGAAAATGGGACAGATACTGCTACTGATGGACATGCATCACCTTCGTCCCCCTCAAGTGCAAGCACCTCTAAAAGCGGGTCAATGCAGGAACTGATATCGACTCTAATAAGTAGCGAAGTTACTCATGGCGACGCCGTAGATTTCAATGCCCCGCTGAGAGTACGTACAATCTCTATGTTTGATCGCTTTGTTTGAATCTTCTAAATATGATATGCAGGAAGATATCCTCCTTCTCTCTGACATTTTGCTGCACATCATTAAAGAACACGCCGGCATTGCAGGCGGGGCGCCTGACAAGTTGGCTGCAAAGGTCGATGAGCTTCTACACGCATCACGACAATATTTTACGAACCCATCTGATGGAACGTTTGCGGAACTGCTGGCGCATATTCGCGATGTTAAGCACCCAAGTGATTATTTGGAGATTGCACGAGCCTTTCAAGAATTTTTAACTCTAGCGGATATCGCTGAGCGTCAGCACCGAGTACGCAGGTGGCGAGGTTATCGCAGTGGAAAAAGCTCACTCTCCTACCGGCAAACCTGCCGTGATGCCTTCAATCTGCTAGCATCACAAGGTAACGGTCACAAGTCTGGTTACGACGTTGAATGGTTTACTGAGGATGGAATTTGCGAAAAGGATTTACTCCGAAGCAGATCCGCGACACACTGGTGAAACAGCAAGTTGATCTAGTTCTGACAGCTCATCCAACCCAAGCAGCGCGGCGCACTCTACTAGATAAGTACCTACATATTGCAAATCTCCTGGCCATCCGAGACCGGACTATTATGTACGTCGTGATTTCTATCTAGATATCGATGTTCCGTGCTTTGGCGACGAGCTAATGTGCCATTTCTGAACAGGACTCCACAAGAAGAAGTCGACTTTCGTAACACGTTAAGAGGTGAAATTCTCGCTGCTTGGTAAGACTCGCCGGTGCAAGTGTAAAAATCTCGTAGTAACAGTACATCCGTTTCAAGGCAAACAAACACGGTTCGGAGAATCAAACCAACGCCAGAGGACGAAGCACGTAACGCTCTCATGGTTATCGAGAACACTATTTGGACATCCTTACCGAATTTTATGGGAACCGTCGATCATGCCCTAGCCGAGATTGGACAGCCACCATTACCAATTGATAGCACACTAATTACATTTGGAAGCTGGATTGGAGGTAATTATTACAAAGTTTCAGTCATTTTCCTTACTCCTTTATGTAACCAAAGGTCTCCCAGGCGACCGCGATGGTAATCCCTTTGTCACATCCGATGTGACTCAGGACGTCATCAAACTTTGTCGTTGGCGTGCGGCGACTCTCATATATGCTGAAGTGGATAAACTGATGTTTGAGCTCAGTATGACTGTGTGCAACGACGAGCTGCAGAAGGTTGTAGCGGAAATTCCCGAAGAAGTGATCGTTAACTCATCGCGAAAGACCAATCTCACTTTCCCGAGGGGTAATGTCCCTCGCGACGAGCCATATCGGTTACTCCTTACAGTCTTACGCGATCGATGCAAGGTGACGGAAGAATATTTGCAGCAAGCAATAGGTGTCCCCATTCCGCCACCACCTCCACCGGGTTTCATCTCGCATTCGAAAGATTTATTAGAACCCTTACTACTTTGTCATAGGTCGCTTGTAGAATGCGGAGACCATTTGGTGGCGAATGGGCGATTGCGAAATCTCGCGCGACGTATCTCTGCATTTGGACTGTCCCTTGTTAAGCTCGATATACGACAGGAATCTGAGCGCCACGCAGAAGTGATGGATGCTATAACGCAATGGCTCGGACTTGGGCCGTACAATCAGTGGTCTGAAGAGCAAAAGCAAGAGTGGTTAATAAAAGGTTCGCGGGGTTCTTTGCTCATGTCATTTTGGACAAACCATATTTCTAACAGCTGCTAACATCAGAGCTGCAAAACCGCCGCCCATTGGTTCCCCACGATTGGCCTGAAGCTTGTACCGGTACAGACAACGTATCGGAAAACGTCAAAGAAGTCGTGGCTACCTTCCGTATGCTATCCAAAGTCGGAACGGACGCGTTGGGAGCATATGTGATATCTATGGCTCGTACGCCGTCCGATATCCTGGCCGTCGCCCTTCTGCAAAAAATTGCAGGTATCCAAGAACCAATGCGCGTTGCTCCTTTATTTGAGACGAAAGCAGATTTGGAAAATGCGTCATCTACAATTGATCGGCTATTGTCGGTTGAATATTACCGCAAGTCTATTAACGGAAGGCAGGAGGTGATGTTGGGCTACTCTGATTCCGCCAAGGATGGGAGTCGGCTTACGTCTGTCTGGGGTCTCTACAATGCACAAGAAGAGCTTGTACGTACCTGCGAAAAGCATGGAGTGCAGTTGACGCTGTTCCACGGACGGGGCGGGAGCGTTGGAAGGGGGGGAGGTCCGCAGCACTTGGCCATTCTCTCACAGCCGAACGGGACTGTGCAAGGCCGGATGAGAATCACAATTCAGGGAGAGATTATTGATCACCATGTATGTTTAACATGCTTTCGAAGACCCGGAAGCCAGTTGCAAAATAACACGCGCAATAGTTTGGACATACAGGAACCGCTGAGCAGACGCTGGAACGATATACGACCGCCACGCTGATCTCGACTTTGGCACCTCCACAACCACCGAAGCCAGAATGGCGCGCTCTGATGTCGCAAATGTCAAATACATCTTGTGACTTTTATCGGCGAGTTGTCCGCGAGATGCCAGACTTCATTCCTTATTTCCGCTCTGCAACTCCTTTAGCTGAGATAGGAAGTATGAATATTGGCTCTAGACCTGCCAAACGGCGGGCTACGGGTGGCATTGAAACTTTGCGTGCGATTCCATGGATCTTTGCGTTCACCCAGACGCGATCGCACCTTCCTGTATGGTTGGGAATTGATGAGGCAATCGCACAAGCTAAAGAAAGCGGCAAGTTGGGATTGCTAAGAGAGATGTACCGCAATTGGCCTTTTTTTAAGTCCACGGTGGACCTCATTCAAATGACCTTGGCAAAAGCGGATCCCAGGATATCCGGTAAGCACAACGTTTTCCTAACTGATGACACACCGCTCGATATGACTAAGACTCCCGCATAGCATATTATGATGCGCGGTTGGCTCCTGAGGCTGTGAGACATGTCGGAGCTTACATTCGGGAGAGGCTCGACCAATGTATTCATCTCATTCTCGAGGTTTCCCAAGCGGACGATCTTCTAGCCTCGGATCCTGTCGTGCGGCGTGCTGTGGAGTCGCGTCTTCCGTTCACCGACCCAATTAAGTAGGTAGTTCTGACGTCGATCTAAACATATATCGCTAACTTTCTCTGTATTGTGTAGTCTGTTACAGGTTGAAGCTTTGAGCCTTTTGCGTGAAGCCGAGGAAAATGGAAAAGATGAAGATTCACAGTTGCGCGATCTGATGTCAGTGACCATTCAAGGTATTGCTATGGGAATGGGTAACACTGGTTGATGAAATTATGGATCTTGTTACGTTAGATATTTGTTTCATGTGCTATCATTGTCAATCATCATTTAAGCTTGGAAAATATATTCTCAGTAGAATTGTGTTTGGGCTGTGTATGACTCACACAAACGCGCAGACAAAATGACGGCAAGCAACCGCGCTGGTTGAGCTAAAGGCGATTATAAGCGTCTGTTGAGGATGGGGGCAACAGAAAGTAAGCTTGCTTTTCGAAAGAGTGTCTTCCAGCTTTACGAACAGCAGGTAACAATATGCCAGATGCGAGGTTTTGCCTAGCCCGATGATCTCACCCATTTGACCTATGGTCTTGCCGATTCTTGACAGAGTATTCCCGAATCAAACGACGACTTTTGGAGCAACTTTTATCGGCTACCAGAAACAGCCGAAGATGTCTTTAACCTGTTTGCGCCGAAGGATATACGCAGAGTTCGAGATACAGCTGTCGAAAACCTGGAAACCGTGTTGCGAAAGGTAAATCGCAAACGGCTGCCGATATGCACCTCTTGTGCTAATGGGCGGTTGGACATTCGTACAACCGACGAAACTTGTAGGCAGTAAACCGCCTTTTTACCTTTTTGGCTCTGACTACGCGTCCTACCCCGGACGATGTACGAGACGTGCTGAACTGCATTCGCATTTTAACTCGCCTGTTACCATATGTGTTTGAAGTTGAGAATGGCGAACTGGAGGGGAAAATCTTCTGGGATGTGGAAAATGGGGCACAACCCTTGGGAGCAAAGCTATGTCAAGCAGTCGTGCAACTACTATTCTTCAGGGGGTAAGATTTCTAGAGAGGGACAATTGGCGCGGCTGCCTGCACTCCTATTTACAGGAGCGCTTGCGTTGTAGGTTCACGTTGCCCGAAAGCCCCGACCCTAAAACTGGACGTGGTGTTCAGTACAGCATCTGGTACTCAGGGATACTATTGGATTTTAGCAGGACTCGAAGCTAATGATCTGGCGAATAGGCAAGAAGGCATTGCAGTGGCAGTCAAACCGCCAGCCGCATCTCGAGACAACATTAATAATCGAACCGAGACAATGCGTCTATTGCTGACACTTATATCTCGAACAATCTACTGCCCTCCAGCGAAGGTGCTGAAGTTTGAGAACAGATGGGGCAACGCTATTGTATGCGGCCTGGAAAAGAAGGCGGTTGTGTCGTTGCTCTGTTCCATGTTGAATACAATAATCAACTACCAACCGGTGGGATGGGTGTCACTGCCATACAATCATGTACGGGCCAGAGTAGCTGATCTTCATGTGCCACTATGTATCACATACTTACGGACATTTTCAGCTGCTCTTTGCGAACATGGAAGAACAACTTGTAACTCTCTGTCTGCAAACATTCGTCGCTTTACTGGATATCAGGCCAGGCGGAATGGAGGCGCAGCCCACACAGAGGTATGGTGTGGTCCTCTCTCTACTAGCAGTGGATTTGTGGTTCATTTTTTCAAAGTCAGGACAATAGCCGAAGACCGTCACTCGAGCACAGTCGTCGATCATCTACCGCGAGTTCAAGCGAAGCACAGTCATTTTCCCCAACGGCAGCCAATAGCGGCGAGTCTAAGGTATTATGGATCACCTTTTATGGTTGGAGTCGCTTAATGTCAAGGCCATATCGAATTCATCGCCATACGATAGCGCGAAGGCATGCGGAATGACTTCTGCTTTTACACCGGCAAGTTGCATCGGCCGCAAGATTTTTTGCTCCTCATGGATGGCTTCTGCCGAGTTCTAAAGAATCCGTTGGACGTAGGTGCATGGAATGGAAAGGGTATTGATGACAGGCGCATGTCTAATGTCCCCTGTGCAGGCGGCAAATACATATCTACCTGGTTCGATCAAGCGAGTCAATGTCCATGTGGAAGTACTCATGCTCTTCTGGAAGTTGGTGGAGCACAATGAGGTCTGTTACGTCTCGCTGTTCTCTTGCAGCAAGCTTAGAAGCTCATGTATGGGATATTACATAGAAATTCGCACACCAAGCAATGGAAACCGACAAAGTTCTCGTCATTCTTGCATCAGTGCTGTACTTCGCCGTGGAGGCACGGAATGATCCAGGTTTGTACCAGTTTGTCAAACTGACGTACGATCATAAATCTCATAGGAACTCCTCGTAATGCAGCACAGATCGGTCTCCTTCGCATGTGCTGCTTCATCTTACACATACTGTCCCAGGACCGCAATTTTGCCGTCCAGCTCAACTCCTTATTTGATCATAATACTGTGGGAGCCGCAGCAAAGGCTGTGCCGAATTTTACATCGGGGACATGGGCGGATTTCATGTTTTTGGTGGGTTCACTGGCTCTGCCGCGAGTCCAGGAAAAGAATTTGGAAGCCAGATGTTGATCATTTGTGTCATTATTTTAGGCCATTCACACAATGGTTACGACGCCCAGTCGTTCGCCTATGGCAACTCTACACGAACATCTCCTAACGGCGATGACGAACGTATCCCCGTTCGTGAAAGCGCTCAACGTTACCACCGCTACCAAACTGCTCAGCCTCTTCAACCTGTTCTCAAACCCGGCGTTCATGCTCGCAAATGAGCATAATCATAAGAACGTCTTTTTTCTATTGGAAGCGTTTAACAACATTCTCCAGTATCAAGTCACAGGTATTTATTATTTTCTCCGAGTTCACGGTCGTCGCACTTCTCATCGACTGATCCTGCTTGCAATCGTCCTTTTGATCAGGCAACACTCATCTTGTCTACGCAATTGTCCGACACAAGCAAAAGTTCTACGATTTGCATAATCTTACATACGAGCACGCTGTTAACGAGTTGAATCGAGTGCGAGCCATTCGAGCACAAAAGCAAAGCGGAGATTCTCAAAAGCAGCCGAACAAATCGACGAATGAAGGGGCGGAGGAGGCGCGATCAACGGAGTCTTTGGAGGGTTCATTAGGTAACAGAGCACCCAGCACGACCAACGGGGATGGCAGCAACAGTGCAACCGGATCAGAGCGTCGCCAGAGTGAAAGTGACTCTGCAGGGACAGACACAGAGTTATCAGAAAAAGCAAAGGGGAAACTACCAGCTGAACAGTCTTCGGGACCAGTGGCTGGCGGAAAAGATGGACAGGTTGCACCTATCAACGATAAGGGCAAGTTTCAACCCAATCAGGAATGGGTAAGTGATTGAATTTGACGCTGTTGGCCGCTCAATCGTTAATGCTGGCTGAGCGAACTTGCAGTTCAACTACTGGCGGGCTCATCTGCCGTTGTCTGTCATACTGATACTGGTCGATTCCCTCGGCCCAACGATCGAGCAGATGTGCCTGGATAAGGGCATCAATGACGATAAGACGGTGTTGGAGTATCTCCAAAGTGGGACCTTAGTGGGCTTGTTACCTGTGCCACACCCGATCTACACTCGACGGTTTCATTATTCAGATGCAATCAGGATATGGTTCACCAGCTATTTATGGGTGAGTTTTTGAGATGGTGGATGTCACAGTGTCCTGATACTAATACCGGAACCTGTTTAGGGTCGTGTGTTCACGACGAGTAACGGGATGGGTGCAGGGGAGGCCGCCAGAATGTGTCCACCAATATGGACTGGTGAGTTCAGATTTGATGAGGCATAACGCAGCAATAACATGAGCTGAATCTTGGTTTGTCGTGGCCAGGCACACAAATCAAGTTATTTGTTGTTAAAGTGTCCGCATAAGCATTCTATGGCATATGCAAGCCACTCACAACCTCTGCCAAACAGAGATTCAGAATAATTTGAAGGGTGTATTATCAATCGCGTCGACATTTTATTCGTTCGACAGATAGTCAGTAAGAGGAATGGTAGGCCCCTGATGTCTCTCCAAAATTAGAGTTTGTCCGCTCTGGAGGTGTTTTGTTGAAATCAAAGATGGTAACGTAGCATCCGTCGCAAGATAGCCGCCCGTATCACCATGGAATAAATTCAGGTTCTGCAGCAAGTCACGATTACGACACAATCCATATGATGAGCTTAAATAATTGTTTGTCCATGCGAACCTTGTCCTCGTGGCCCGTATTATTCCTGTTTTGTATTTTGACCGCTGCGGCTATGTTATCTATCAATCGACCAATTGTCCAGTCCTGCAAGAGATAATTCTACTCATGCCACTGGGACTTTCAGCGCCGAATTCACAACAAATCGCTGTTACCTTATGAAAGAACATTGCTTGATTCTCTATTTTGCTCGCTAATGGGAAGTAGATGCGAAAGTACACTCGTGATTCGAGTGGCACTGACTTTTCCCCCTGTGAGCGGACAAGAAAAATCAGCATTGTCATCAACAACATCACAGGTGTCTCTCGCCACCTTTGCATGCATTTTCATTTTCATCAATTCGATGGTAGGATTCAGCTTTTTGCCCTTCTTTTTAGGTGTTAGGTTCTCTGTTGCCAGCGCTTCTTGCTTTGCGTTTTCCGATGACGTTGTCAGCGTCGCTAGAAACTCTTTGTAGACAAGTTCCTTCTCTCTTTTGGCATCTTTTTGGGTAGGAGCTATACACGAGTGATCGGGAGGGTGTCGGTGCCTGGCTGAGAATGAGGGATATTTGCTTCTGGCCGCTGGGAACCAGAGTGGCTGTCATTGTTGACCTTAAACAAAACTGCTTTGCACACTTTGGGCAGGTGGCGGACCACAGCTCGGCAGTTGTACATGACGATAAGGAACAGGGAATCTTCTTTGAGGATGAGTTTTGTACGGATTCGCAACTTGACTATAGTGAAGCGCCAATTCGTAATGAACAAAACAAGTTTGATCATATCGTTCTCGACTCTGTGCGAGCAGAGGTCACATACATCCGTGTCCTTCTTCTTCTCCGACCAGTTTTTACATTCATGCGCCTCTGCATGCCGGTGGTCGAGACTATCGATAAAACAGACCAAATTCAGTTTGATATATGCTCCATCCTACTGCTCAAATATGAAACCACATAGTTACCAGTACGTCAGGTAGCATAAGTTGCAGCGAAAAGGCAGGAAGTCTAAGCTCGAGCAGTAAGCCGAAAGGATGTTACGTGAGTGTTTGCATGCGCATGCTACCTAGCCTTCGGCAATCGGGCTTCGAGCACTGTACTCCCAGCTTGGGCAGTTCCATCTTGCAGGCGATCCAGGTGGTGCAGATTCTACTACTGTGCTGTTGACTTGGTCCATTGTGGCGCAGGACTCATCTTGTTACGTAACCCAGATCATTCTCGGTCTGTGCGCTCGACGACCACCTCGTCTCTCCCCAGTGTCCCTTCAAACTCTAGGAAAAGATGGGAGTAAAATAAACCCGGGTATTGAAACGCACACTTTGGCTCAAAAGGACCGGCGTCCAAAGCAGCGCGCAGTATGAAACCCGATGCCAAAATCTGTTGGTTTACAATTGAGTTCGAGCAGCGACTGCCCGAAGGAGCCATACCTCAATGCCGGAGCTGGATGAACGGGGTGTTGACACTAATATACGTTTTCATGTCCAAGGACGCCATAGCGTCTTGGTTTCTGCCATGTGCAGAACCGCGCAGAAGCATTCGAACCCAGCGGGGTGAAGTTCACCTTATGAGGTTGATATGCACTATAGATTGTTGCTTGCACGTCCCGTTCCGTCATTAGTTTTATTAATGAATCGCATCTAGCAGAAATTCCGCACTAGAATAGATCAAACTTTGCGGTCGTTCTGCTTGAGGCTTTAAAGAAACACATGCCTACTGGCCGTTTAGGTACCAATATATGTGTGGTCCGTAAATTGTCAATGCAAATGATATCCAACATATCCAACTTTCTCATAATACATGTACTTCAGACAGCATCAATAGTAGCCCAAGTGCATTCGGCGAACTGCCATGTAGCGAATTATGACAAACAGGCGAGAGTTCGATACGATTATGTAATCACACTGAGTTACCCAGCTGGTAGTTCTCAAATCACTGGCATTTTCAAAATCCACCTATAAATTCTGATGCCTCCAAAGCGGCTCCCACCTCTGCAAGAAAAACCTGAGATAGTACTGGGCTCGCGGCCCAGCGGTACAGGTTCACCTTATCGCCAAGCTGCGTCGCGCGGGGGAGGTCGTGTGTTGATAGCAGCTGGAAAATCCTTGAAGAAAGGTAGAATAAGAAGAAAAAAGGATGGAGATGATGAGGGTGGAAGCGAAGAAAGCGGAGATGATGATGAAAATGACAGTGGGGATAGTGAGAGCGAGAGCGAGAGCAACGGAAGCGAGGAAGAGGATGAGGACAATGGGGTGGAAGACGAAGTTGCAGATGACGAAGACGACGACGATGATGATGATGAAGATAATGAAGAACATGAGAAAGTAGCAAAATCAAAGAAAATAGCAAGCCGGGAAGATGAAGCAGTCCCGGCATCTCACTCTGATGCTGTGGTTGCTAGCACTACCTCATCGGCCACCGACCTTTTCCTTAATCCAAATCTTGCTGGGCACTCTACCACTGTCTCTACATCTAATGCGTCATTACCATCGTCCGACGACGAGGCATCCGACTTCATTGCATCCCTTCATGCCTCCATCAATGCAGCAGCAGCGGCGGCCTTGGAATCTCAACCGCGCGATGCTCGAAGGAGGCAGTCCCTTCTTCCTCCAACAGGTGCTCCAAACCCTTCACGACCCCGTCGGCAAAAGGCTGTTCGGCGTCCTTCCGCACGCCGCGAAGCCATTCGACTATCACATGCCCCAGTAAAACTAACAGGCTCCCAGTTTGAGTTATTCACCGCCTCAACTGGTGGGGGAATTCGGACTGGCGATCCCTATGCACGCTTTTTAGTAGGCCCCAGGACCGAGCGATTACAGATCCCGACAGTCGAGGAAGCAGGGCGGTCAAAGGCAGACCGGCAAATGGGAGCCAAGGGCTTGACGGTTGGCAAAGCACCTGCTGGCGGGATAATAGCGCGCTCCTTCCCCGTTACCAAAAGGAAGCGAAAGCAAATGCAAATGGCTGACATCAAAGCTGAGCTAGTTAGCAAGTGGGAGAGGTTGGAAGACTTGAGGCTACAGTAGGTATTTTTCTTGTTTCTATGGATGTGCTGATCGAATGACAGTGGATATTGAAGAGTCAAAAATTTCCTTTGTGCCGTATGAAGAATCATTGCCCGGATGAAGTCTCTCAAGCACTACCACGGAGAACTGCAGTCACTGTAAGCGTCACTTGTCGATCCATGTTTCCAATAGGATAACTGCTCAATAGACTTTTGCAAACTTTAAAAATTCAAAAGAAAGGACGAAAATAGAGAGCTGAAGGAAGAGCATCAACGCATCACAGCGGAAATGGTTTGTGCCTGCAGCCTAATTCGAACAGTTCTCTGTGCAATAACAGAATCAATCCCGCCTTTATAGAATACGCGGGTATCTGAGATATTAGATTCCAATGATGATCAAAACCGTACTATCCTTCAAGTGCACCGCGAACGAAAACAACAACGTGCAAAACTCGAACGTGATATGGCCAGGTTCCATGCAGCTGCCGCCGAACGCATTCAAGGTAAGGAATGTTGGGATTGGATACAATTCCATTTGCTACTTACCAGTCATCCCCTGGTAGAGCTAGAAAAGGTCGTTCGAGAACGTCAAAGCAGCCTGGAAGAAGCTGAACGGGATTTGGAAGAGCTTGTTGAGTTTGAGGTATGGATGGCATCTAGTGCGCTGTGTCTGCGCTTTGAAGCTAACAGGACCAAACTTTTTCTAGAATTTGGTCGACGTGGACCCAGATGCAATGTGCAAGCAAATCTCTGCCGTCCAAGCCCGTCGAGATGCCCTCGTTGCTGAGCATGAGCGCAAGCTAGCGGCGTTAAGCGAGCACGCGGAGACCGAAGGAAAGGAGTCAGAGCAGCTGTTTTTTGACAAAATAATGGCCATTATTGACCAAGAGAAATCGGTATGTCGACCAATGTATTAGTTCCTTCATGCTATATACGTTAAGAACCGGCGTTGTATTAGCAATTGACGTCAACATTCGACGACGTACTCAAAATGTCTGTGAAAATCAACAAACGGCTACGACGAGAAATCGCACTCCAGCAAGAGCACCAACGCAAAATAGAGCTGGAAATCGAAGCTAAAGTGGCGGAACGAAGACGGGCCCTCGGGATAAAGCGTAAGATGGTGGATACCCGCCGGAGAGTGCTGCAATTGTCCAAATTTATGACTTGCACACCGGATATGGAGTTCAGCGTCGGTGATATGTTCACTGAAAGGAATAACTCTAAAGATGACAGAGTGAATTCTACTGCGCTCGCCGCATCATCTTAGCGATAGGCATAATCATTGATTAAAGAGGCACGGTAAATATTGTTTTGTGATATAATTTCAAGAGCTTCGCACCCGCCCTACAAACTTCCTGTCCATTTAGGATCTAACAAAAAGCCCGTAGCGTAGCGCCATAGTTTCCTGCATATGTGTAACCTATCCCTTTCTGTTGTCGCGGTGTTTATCGATAAAGGTGGTCTGCCTTCAGGTTGCGTGCAAGCTCGGCTTCCCACTTGTCTCCATTCGCCAGCAATTTTTCCTTGTTGTAAAGTAGTTCTTCGCGGGTTTCCGTAGTGAATTCAAAGTTTTGAGATTCAACAATAGCGTCAACAGGACATGCCTCCTGGCAAAATCCGCAGTAAATGCACTTGATAGACGTAAGTGATATTAGTTGCGTGATCAGTAGGGGCCGCCGATAGCACTGAGATACACACCTTGGTCATGTCAATGTCGTAACGAGTCGTACGACGACTCCCGTCTTCACGGGGTTCGGCCTCAATGGTAATGGCTTGCGCCGGGCAAATGGCTTCGCAAAGCTTGCATGCAATGCAACGCTCTTCTCCTACAGATGTGTACTTGGTCAGGAGTCGCTCACAATCGTACAAACTCGCAGATAGTGCTCTGCCTCACTGGCGTGGCGTCCAGAGCCTACCTGTGGGATACCGCCTTAGAGCGTGCTCTCCTCGGAACCGCGGGCTCAGAGGGCCTTTCTCCTGAGGGTACATAATGGTATAAGGAGGCTTGAACATTTGCTCAAGGACGAGCCACATGGTGCGAATAATCTCGGTAAGGAACATTTCTTGGGCGGCACGGTCAAGAACAGGCATTTTGATGGCCTTTTCCGGGTCATCGTTGAGACGCTGCTGTTCTCTGCGAGCACGGACCGTCACAGAGTCAGCAGTGGAGCGGTGGGCGTAGCGGAGCGCTGTTCATTTAGCGGTAGTCAGAAAAGTTTGAACTCTGTGTGATATGGATAGCCCAACTCTGGATGACTTACCGGTTGTCGCGAGTGGTGACGCCCTGGTAAGAGACGCCACGGACGTCCTTCCAGCAAGCAATGGAAGCGAGCGAGAAATGTGTGCAGAAAACATGGTGGGCAGCTCTGGTATACCGATGATCTGCCCTTACCGTTTGATCCCAAGAGTCCTTCAAGTCGTCGTGCTGGACAACAGCGGAATCCTTCGCTTCAACAGAGCACGTGATCTTTTTTGGGCTTAGTTGCAAACGTAACTCCGGATGTGGACGGGGATTGAAATCGCAACCTATAACAACAGCTGAAGAATGGCAGCTGCATATATCCCAATGGTTAAGTACGGGTTCAAATGGAGAGCTGCGGAATGCCTCGTTGTTTGGTGATTAGTCCGTCGGGGAAGGCGACGGTTAAAGTAACGGTCGCCTAACTTATGAACTACAATGAAAAGCGTTAAAGCACCGGAAAAGGCTCTCTTCGCCCTGTGATCAACAAAGTAGACAAAGGTGTTTTAGCAAAAGAACAGATTAACAGACTCGCCGGTGAGCTCAGCTGCATTGGCGCCGGTCCAAAACCTATCCACGTGTAGGGTTTGAAGCCACGTGATTCAATGCTCGGCGACCCCAAGCCCAAAACCGCTGTCCGTCACGTCATCCAAAACCCCCTCCGTGAGTTCTCCATTCCAAAGCATGAGTCCGTCCCCTCCAGACTCTTCTCGGTCTGCAGGAGGAAATAATAAGCATCCTCGGTCTCTATCGGATACGCCCGTGAGCCTGTCATCTTCGCAATCCACGGAATCGGAGAAGCGGTCTAAGCCCGCGCCTTACTCGGCAGCAGCTTCACCAAAGTGGCAACATTCCTCTACTTCCTCTCAGAAACAAACATCTCCGCCAAGACGCAAGTTACAGCCCACTGCGAGGCCAAAACGGAACGCTTATGCTCCCTTAGCTGCATCACCGTCGTTGGTGAATGACCAGACATATTCACTGGATCCAGTCAGTCCGGTAGGTGTATACTTAGGACAGTTCTTATAATGGCCTGGCCAGTCATGAAAATGCAGCTGGTTAGGGCTCGTGCCTATTTGTGCTGCTCCCATGAGGTTGCGACCCTCACATGAAAATTGGCACAATAGTTACGTGACGCCAGGTTGTTGCGTGGTGCCTGGCGTCAAATAAAGCACTATTACGTATGACATAAAGCTAATCAAACAAATTCAATGGCACACCATCAGCGAACAGGGACGTCGAACGGAAAGGACTACTTTGCGGTAAATCACGACAACTCCTCCGATTCAGAGTCAGAAAGACCTCCATCATTCTCCTCGACCCATTCTGCCGACCGCTTAGTCAATAGCTCGCCGGGCAAGGGAGAACGGTCGCCTCGCGTCCACATTAGCGCCCGCTCTTCAGGGCGCTCTTCTCAATATAATTCTGCACCTGAAAATCCCTCTTACGCACCGAGCCTCATGGATATTCCTCAGGAACCTGCAATCGATGGTCCCGCTCGTTACCATGATTCCCTAGTTAACCCACCACCAGAATTTGAAAACCCGATTCCTCCTGTGACCCCACTTACTGGACAGCAATTCCTAGCGATTGTTGACGAAGTCCGTGCCGCCATTAACGACGGGATCTATCCTACTCTTATATCACAAGGATCTTCCGGTTCGTACTTTTGTCGTAACCGCGAAGGTGAAATTGTGGGAGTGTTCAAGCCAAAGAATGAAGAGCCTTATGGACATCTCAATCCGAAATGGACAAAGTGGATACATAAGAATCTTTTTCCCTGTTGTTTTGGACGTAGTTGCATTATACCCAACCTCGGTTACATTTCTGAGGCAGCTGCAAGCTACGTTGACCGCCGGCTACAACTGAACGTCGTCCCGCGTACGGAAGTCGTATATCTAGCAAGCCCCACATTTTACTACTCGAGGAGAGACTGGAGCGCATACCGCAAGGGCAAACCACTTCCAGAGAAGGTGGGAAGTTTTCAAGTCTTCTTGAAAGGATTTAAGGATGCCACTAGATTCTTTCGCGAAGGATATGAACGAATGCGGAGAGCGGGGAGTGCAAGTGGATCCCAACGCGGGTCTGCCGAAAATTTACCAGCGTCTGGAAATGGTTCAAATCCTTACCAGCCCTATGAATGGTCCGATCGTGCGCAGAAGGAGTTTCAATGGGGTTTCGAAAGGCTGGTGGTACTAGACTATCTGATAAGAAATACAGATCGCGGCCTCGACAATTGGATGGTGAAATTTGACGAGCAGGCGGATGAGAACGAGAAACGCGAACGGGCCGCTCAGGCTGAGGAACCGGTTTCTGTGACTCTTGCGAAAGAGGAATTGGTCCCGAAGCTTGACTCAGGTGCCACCAACGATACAACTGTGGCCACGTTGCTCTCAATGTCCATACCTTCGGTTCCATCCGAAGCAACCCTGGCGGATGGTACAGTAGCAAATGTGGAAAGTAGCAGCGCCATAGAGGTGACGACCGCTGATTGCCGCCCATCTCCAAGTTCAGTTGTTCCCGGAGTGGCTGTTGATGTCCCGGACCAAACTACGGATTTGAACCATCCGCCCCCCAAAGTGACTGCCGAACCTCTGACAATCGAATCCATCACATCTGACGCACCCAACGCTCCTTCTCAAGTTAATAGACCTCCGCCTATTGTACAGATTGCCGCCATCGACAATGGTCTTGCATTCCCCTGGAAACACCCAGATCGATGGCGTTCATATCCGTACGGATGGGCTTACCTTCCGGCTGCACGCGTTCCATTCTCGCGTGAAACCCGTATACTAGTCCTTCATCTCCTCACTTCGCCGACCTGGTGGCGGGAAACCATGGACGGCCTGGAACGACTGTTTCGTATAGATCCAGATTTCAGCGAAACCATGTGGCGTCGCCAACGCGCTGTGGTTCGTGGTGAAGGATATAATCTGGTGGAAACTTTGCGAAGATCCGAAGTTGACGGACGCGGAGGAAGTCCATGGGGCCTGGTTCGTCGTCCTGTCGTTGCGGTCTTTGAAGAAGAGATTGTAGATGAAAGCGAAGATGGTGACGTTGACAGGGGAGCGTGGGCAGAAGGTGTCATGGGCGGCCCGAATATGGGGATGCGACCTGGCCGGAGGAGGAGTTTTGTGGAAAGGCAGGGAAGAAGGTTTGTCAAACGTGTGAGGCAGAGGTTTGAAACCTTTGCACGAAGCCGGCCGTGCTTTGAGAATTGGTAGCCATGGTGGAGATGAATTGCATACAGATAGATGCCTGATGGCCCGGTTTCGTACATATCATGTGGCAGGTGTTTTATGGATACACTTTATTTGCTCTATTTTTGATTGCTATGTGCTTACTGTTGTGAATTGAATGAAACAAGGCAGTAACAGAGCAATAACCTCAAGAAGCGCTCTATCTGGCATTTATCTATGGAGTTGAAAAATCATCACGGATTGCTACAAAGTCAAATATCTACGATCTACCCAATTGACCAACCACATAGGCAGCCCATCGACTTGTGAGATAGTGACCCCATCGTCCACATGGAATACGGAATAACTTGCATTCAACTGCGGTTTGTTTTGGTTATTTTGATTAGAATGAATGACTTGATCACCTCGCAGTTCTGATGACTAATCGTCATAAAGGTTAAATAGTCATGAACCTGCGTTTTCCTCGACAAGATGCTGTTACCAACTACGGTCATGGCGGTACTAGATCCCAGCTCAGATCAGACGGAACTTGGCGGTGATAGTGTCGTCTCTTTTAGTGTCACCCACAAAGGCATGGTAGTCCCACTGACTTTCTCACTATTGGCAACCATATCCGACGTCAAAGAGCATCTTGCATCCCTTCCGTCAATCAATATACCACCACATGCTCAAAAACTGTTATTCAAGGGAAAATCTAGTTATGCAGAAAATGCTACCCTCGCTTCCATAGGACTCAAAACGAACGCCAAACTCCTCCTTATCGGATCATCAGTAGCCGAAATTCATGCAGTCCAGGAAGCTACGAAAAGGAAGCAGGAAGCACAAGCTCGGGCAGCATCCCAGCGACCAGTGAGACCTTCCCAGCCAATGCGAAGTATCGGATCAGTCGATGACGCAAACTATACCTTCCATTCAATCCGTGCACTCCCCGGTTTCTCGGATGAGAAGCAAGCGATACTCCTTCTCAAACGCCTCCGCGATGACCCCGGAATTCAGTCAATTATGCGGAATCACAAATGGTCCGTGGGCGCTTTAGTCGAGCTGCACCCATCCGAACGTACGATATTGGGATACAATGAGAATAAGGGGCAACGAATCGCTCTTCGTCTCCGCACAGACGGCCTGGACGGCTTTCGCTATTACGATTCTGTTCGAAAAGTGCTACTACATGAGTTGGCTCATATGGTGCATTCAGACCACAATGCTGATTTCCATGCTTTGAATCGACAATTGAATCGGGAGTGCGATGCCGTGACACGAGGGGGCCGCACACTAGGTGCCAAAGGAGAGTACTATAATTCCGGCGAAGAGGAGGCTGTGGATGTGCCTGCATTTACAGGTGGAACATTTAGACTAGGTGGTGGAGGTCAAAGTCGGGATAACAAGAGTCAGAGAGAGATTTTGGCAGAAGCGGCCTTGAAGCGGTTGACCCGGGAAGAGGCGGAATTGGTAGAGGGTTGCGGTAGTGGGATACATGGGGACGATAGTGACGATGCGCACCAGGCTGCAAGTCAAAACGAACCATAATATTAGTTGTGCTACTGTTGTTATTGTAGATATTTACATTTCTTCTATTAAGCATTTTGCGCTTACTGCCTTTGGACATCCTGTTACAGCCGTTTTTAAAACAATAAATCACCATTTATCTTTTATACGCTTTTTTCTTAACCAAAGCACCTTCAAACCAAAGCATTATCACTCAGAACAAGGACACATTCAATAGGGCAAGGTGTAACCCTCCTTTCAGGACCAATGTGGATGCATTTTTCGTAGGCCATTTCAATATCGTTGCTCACTTGCTCAATCAATGTGCCAACAAGACGTTCTGGATATGACTGCCACCTGTATCATAAATCCAGGCTTCATTACAAGGGATAGCTCTTGTAGGCCAGTTCCTGAATCTCATAATCTGGAGAGGCCTCCGCCCAGCTGGTTGTGTTTCCTTCCTGGCACAGCACAAGAAGACCTGTTGACGTGTCAATAGCGACTGATCTGGCCGTCGTGGAAAAAGGCTGCCTCAGTTCGGTGGCATTGCCCTAAATCAATACCATGATCTATAGCAAGAACTAACAAATGGGCAATACAGTACCTGGCCAATGCCCCTTGTTTAATTTGGTTGGGGAAAGTTTAATCGCAGTCTCAGCATGGATCAGTCCCCACATGGATCTGTGCTCACAAGACCGTAGCAAGGCACATCCTGTGCATGGAGCAAAGGGTTGTTATGATTAGTGACCGAGGGACTACAGAGCAAGATTTTTCAACAGTTGCCGGTATGAGGGTGAAACTACTACTGTCTCTGGCACGTTCACGGATGTGCATCGAAAATATACAGAGTGCGGCTCAAGTGTGCTGATGGACGCTGATGGACATGCAAATGTATTTACTTTCATGCAGATGTACATCACTCATTTCCCTCCAAACCCGCTATCCCTTCACTGCTGTCCTTCTTCTTCCAGCTGTTTGACCCATGCCTGCCTTTCCTCGGCAACCATGGTCTACGGGCAGCCTATGTCCTATACACACTTGCTCTTCACAAGTAGAGCACTTGAAGGGCACCACTTCCCGCTTTTTACATCCTTTTACTGCACACCGATTGGCCAATTTCCTTCGCTTTGCTTCAGCTTCTGGTGAGAGACATCCGGATTCAATATGTCGATCGACAGCAGAGTTTGCTACTTGTGGATTCGAGGGCGATGCACCTGGGACTGGTTGCAGACAGAGGGGACATACAACGGCTTTTGTGTCGCTCAAACCAGAGCAAGATGATATATGATGAGAAAAGTCTCGATGATCACGGCAATATGATTTAGTGCAGAGTCGACAGGTGAAGGGTAGATAATCCAATTGGTCGCAGGTTGTGCAGTGTTTGCCAATGTGGTAAAGCTCCATGGTTGTTGTAGAACGGCAGAGTAGGGGAAGATGGTAAAGAGAACAAGTGTTCCTTGTATCTGAAGTGGATGGTTTTTTATTCACCGCATATTTGTTTGTAATTGGACTTTGCAGCTGAGAAATCAACAACGCCCCCCCACGAGTTCAGCTTTAGACGCGTAACTGAGATGGAAGGCAAAGGAAGGTTTCAAGTTATGCAGTCGACGAGGCCATCTTTTAGAGTCGAACGGCGGAGGGGGCGCCGGTGTTAATCCCTCCGCTTCCGGGCTGTGAGGTAAAAAACAAAAGTAGACACGACGACTGTTTCCAATACGCGTCTAGTACAAGTCTTGGCGAGTGAGTAACCTTGAAATGCATGACCTGTCTAAGTCCTTTAAGAAGCATAAAAGAAAGAGGAACGAGTCCATTTCCCTCCACTGAAGATTACAAGCATTTCCCTCAACACCACTGAAGATTACAAGCAATCATGAGCTCACATGTATACGCCAAAGTCTCCTTTGAGGGACGACTCCGTCAGTTTTCCATCAATCGTGTTGCTTCAGGACATGCAGGATATGACTGGAAACTCTTTGAAAATGAGGTATTTTTTTGGTGTTTCCGGGCACACTTGGAATATATCATTAATGTTGCATCTTAGATTCGTCGTCTCCATGAGATCCCTCCTACAACGCGGATCATTGTCACATACAAGGATCAAGATAACGACACCATCTCTTTGAACACAGACGCAGAGTTGAGGGATGCCGCCTTGGAAGCAAGGCAGGGCAAGAGTGCTGCTGATCGTGTAGTTATCCGCTTTGACGTGCGCGACCGCGATGCGGACCCGGCTGGTTTTGTTGTCGTGAATGAGCAAGAGCAGAGTGCTCTACGTGAGCCGACCCAGCCTTCAGTCCAGCAGAGTGCCCAGAATGAGCCGGTTTATCCGTCGGTCCCAATTGTTGCGGAAAGCCCATCGGTCGACGATGGGCAGAAGGCTGCTGCAGAGCAGCCGGTTGACACCAACTTTGACAAGGGTAAAGCACCGGCTTCTGTTACGGCTACGTCTGCATCGTCTTCGAATCCACCCGTGAAGGACGGTGAGCCTGGCCCAGAATCGTCTCCTTCGCCCGAAAACAACGGACCGTCTTCGTCCTCTGCATCAAGTAACCAAGACAATGAGGCCCCGAAGAATCCATTTGAAGCCTTTACCGAAAACATCAAGCCGCTTCTGGATCAAATTCAAGCCAACATTGATGCTCATCCCGAATTTGTCCAGTCCATGGGTAACCTCATTTCCCAGATTGGTGTGCAAGCCCAGGCACATATCGATCCTATCCTTAACAAAGTTAACGAGCAAGTCCGTCAGGGCATGCATGGACGCTGCCCCCATCGTCGAACTCCTTTTGGATTTGGTTTTCCCTTTGGAACCCCATTCGCTCCTTCGCAGGAGGGTGGATTTCCATTTTCTGCAACCCCATCAGCATCCAGACCGCCTACTGCGGATGAGCTGAAGAGCAAAGTAGAGATTTTGAACGGCATGGGTTTTTGGGACAATAATCGAAATGAAGACCTGCTTCAAAGATATGACGGGAATGTGGAAAGGGTTGTGGAAGTGTTGCTCAGAGAGTGAGGGCTGGGTTGGGTCAGTTTTGGTTATATAGTTCTTTATGTCATGTTATATTTTCCCTCTGAAATGCTATGTTCCATCGTTTGCAATAAATAAAAACATTGATTTGTATCAACTTGTAATGGATAGACCTCAAAACCCTTCGCAGGCAATGATGGTCGCGGACAAGCCGTCCACTCGATCACGCACGTGAGATAGACAGTCTCGTCAGGATCTCGCGCATGCCAAAGCTCATCGTTACCATTGTTCGGGCTTTTTCGACCACCAAGGTATCCCGAACACCATTGATGTGTACTCTATCACGCTTATAGAGGGTGCCTGTGATGAACATCTCGGAGCTGCTCACCTCCGATGCGGGCCCAGCCGACCTGAGTCAGCACCAGCACTTCATCTCCAGTCCGCACAATAGAGACATCCCGACTGAGATCCCGCAGAATAACATAGACACCCCTCACATATCTGTCGCGAATGGTGCACGACAAGAGCAATCCAATTTGGATGACGTTTCGTTGACCAGAGAATCTCGACCGTTGAATAAAGCTGGAACGAGATCCTTAAGGGCCAGGTCGGATTCCCCACCAGCTACCTCTCCGCAAACTGTACGTCCGCTGTCTCCAAAATACGGCTTTCAGATACGGTTTACTATTGCCGACGAAGACACTGGGGGGAACAAGTCAACGTTGCCAGATACTAGCCATACTGAACCTGGCTCCGTCCATGAAGGAGACGTTCAGCTAGAACACCGTCAGCCTCCTGCTGCTGCGTCTAATCGCGGCAAGTTCCCACATCAAATCCGCAGTGCTTCTCCAAATCGCAGGAAGTCCACCGATACAAGTCCTATCAAGGTTGAACTGGGCGCGAATTCCGAACTGCCCGAGGACGATGTGGATTTGCTGAGCGGTGTCACACAAGAGCCGGTTAGAGACGGCACAACAACTTTGCGGCGAAATTCAAAGACAATACGACCAAGAAAGAGTGTGAGTTAGTCGTAAAGCGTGTTGGACGGGGTTAGAATTACTTTTGCTTACACGCAAATGGACCCCTAGATGCAAGGGGATGCCTTCACCAAGACCTGCTATTGTGGAGGAAAGACTCGTGAAGAGTACGTTACCTGCTCCCTACGCGAATATACATAGCTTCTTTGAAATATGCGGAATGACATTGTCCTTTGTCATCGTAGAAAGGAAAGACCAATGTTTCAGTGCGGCAACTGTGGAAAGTACTTTCACCAGTGTAAGTGATTGCGTAGAAATGGTTTCATCACTACGCGGATGTCCCTGTGCTGATTCCTTGATACAGCCTGTATCCAGCTGATTCAACAGTGGAAGCCTGAATTCAAGCCGCTTCTCGGGGATGACTTTTACTTTTACCGCTGTAAGCTATGCACACATGGACGAGAAACAATGAAACGACTACCGATGACTTGGTACGCACATTGGGTGTATGTTTCTAGTTTCCCAGTTCGTGCGTCTCCTGACTCTGACTTGTCCCTTTTCACAGGGTGGATGTCATTCATGTCACTCTATTCCATCTTTCTGCAACCGAAACTCCACGAAAAGTCTCACAGGACAAGCTCAAATATTATGGATGGAAGACAGATATCTGCGCGTTCATTGATAGGAATTGGAGCAAATTTTGGCTCAAGAGCCGGACAGCGACCTGGGAGAATACGGTAGCCAGTTGCTTATCGACACAGAAGAGGTTCCTGCCAGGAACTAAACACTTTGGTCATGACCAAGGTTAGTCCCGTTTTCTGATGTGCGCAAGTTGGTGTTCCATTTTCTCAATATCCGTGAACAGGATTGTGGACCTTGGAGTCGATGGCCCTACCATCGTCCTATGAGCATTCAAAACGCGGGAGAGAGGCAGAGTACGACATCGGGTCTGATGGGGCATTACAGGAACACGAACGGGTGAAACCCAAACGGAAGCGGTTAGATCTTGAATCGGACACCGACTCTGTAGTTAGCGGCACCACAGTAAGCTTTTGAATGGCAGATTTGGAAGGTTAGTAACGCGCTGACCGGGACGCAATGAATTTGATAGAAAGTGAAAAAGTCACGAATTACGGGACGAAGTGTATCGGTGGGAACTCAAGACGGTGCCGCCAGGCCACGGCAGAAGAGGCGACCGAAGAAGAAGAGAATGGACGAAGAGTATATTGATCCAGCTACTGCGATTGGTTAGTCCATTACGCTACACTGTCGCATCATGCCGTCGCCTAACTTCTCGCAGAGCTGTATCCCGATGTCGACAACCCACGAGCTCCAGTACAAATGAGCAATGATACCACCCATAGAGCCCCGCAGATGACAGTAACTGATGGAGGATATACTGTCTACACGGATAAAGGTTATCGGATGGCTAAAGCCACTCATGGTGTATGGGAAGGTAGCTGGTACTATGAAGTACTGATAAATGAACACCAAGGACATACCCGGTAGGATCCCACACACAATCCATGGTGAACCATGCGCGTATTGACTTGTCTTTTTATGTATCAGAATTGGCTGGTCACAGATTAGTGGCGACCTCCAGGCACCGTGTGGATATGATCGATTCAGTTATGCGTATCGAGATAACCCCGGAACGCTGTTCCACGTTGCAAAGGCTAAAACAGATGCACCTGAAGGTTATGCCGCTGGCTACGGTAAGTACTCGGCAAGACTGAATTCGTAGCAGTACAATTAACCAATTGTTTTACATGCACAGGCCCGGGCGACGTCATTGGCATGTCGATACATCTTCCTCCGTGTGAATCAATGGATGATTTACTTCGAAGGCTTTGGACTCGCACAAATCAATACCTACCATTCCGAAGCAAACCTTTGACGGTAGCGGGCGGAAGCGAGATTATCTATTACAAAAATGGGGAGTGTCTTGGGGTTGCCTTTCGGGATCTATATCGTGGTAAGTAATAGGTGCAACCAGCATGGTGCTGCAAAACTGTATTCTTAACCGATTGGATCTGCAGGGAAATACCATCCTGCAATATCATCGTACAAGGGCGGAAGCGTTACGTTGAACTTTGGCCCAAACTTTCGGTACCCACCACCTCCCGGAGTGAGACCGTTCTGTGAAGCTGATAGCCTACCGTTATGGGATACTAGCCAAGACGAATTAGATGAAGAGGGGCGTGGCGAGAGTATTGAAGTTGACGTCAAGGGCGAGATGGAGATTGATACTCCAGGCAATCTTTCTAGTTTGGACGGCGAGGGCGAGGAAGATGAGGGACCATTTGCTCCAAATACTTACGAAGTTGGTGAAGTGGAGAGGAAGGTATTTATTCCGGATTCAAATGGAAATGGGGATGGACGCATCGTTACTATGGATGCGGACGAAGTGTCAGGGATTGAAGCCTTGCTGAGTCTTGGTGGAATGTTTGGAGGGCCATCCGGAGATCCACCAAACACTGCAAATGGATATGATAACTTATCTTCGACGCGAGGAAATGAGGACATAGAGAACAGGAGAGTGGCAGAGAGCGAAGCCCGACACAATACTGCGCTGACCGTTGATATCGAAGCCAAAGAAGCGGAAGTGGTTGAGTTAATACGACGGAGTTCTGTTGTAGAGACATCGGCTATACCCCCCATTTCCCCAACTTGCAATGGCAGTGGAGATGTTGCAATGGAAATTGAAGCAAAGGAAGCAGAAGTGAAGGAAATGATTCGGAGGAGCTCTTTGGGAGAGAATAGTATCCAGGCAAAGAATGAAGGCTTTGATCCGATGGATGTCAACGTTCAGGACGCTGGCGCGACCGAATCTACACACCTCAAGGAGCAAGAGATGGATGGACACGGATTGAACAGTTTGGTCGTAGAATCAGGGCCTAGCACCCATTCAAATCGATTGCACGTGGAAGATCAACCGGCGGCCTCCTCTCCGTCACTGATGACGAAAGCGGATGATGACGAGCCTGTAAATAGTAATGATGGCGGGAATGTACATATGAACATTGGAAAAGATGAGAATGTGAAAGAATGAATGCTGCCATTGCACGGAGAAATAAGTATCAAACGGAGGAATGGTTCTTTTGACTGGACAGTGGTCATCCCTGTGAATTGCGCGCGAACGTTGAGAATGGATACTGCTATGGTTTACAGAGATCTGCTTTTTTAATACAAACGTACTGCAAAGGAACGTACTTCAAGGAACGTACTGCAAAGGGTTGCAGATGTCCTTTCCTTGCCAGCTCGCCAAACGACACCTGGTCAATTGGGGTGTTCCTTCTTGGTCCATAGCACCCCATATCGTCCACGTGGTCTTGCACAGCCACCGTTCGCAATATCGCGTGTTGCTAAAAATAGTAAATGCAATATTACCATTTACAGTAACTATCCATCCAATGAACAAATGTCATTCCCGGTTCTTTTCGAATTGTGTTACCATTTCCCCATCTGGAGGTGCGTGGGAAAAAGGGGGGGGCAAGGGCGAGGAGGCCCCAAACGACAAGGTTGGAGAGAAGGGAGGCGAGGCGAGTTTCGACGACGGCCAGCGCTGCTTTTTTCCCTTCAACGAACTTACGGGTTTTTTGACATTTAGTTTTGAACCCACTTTTATATTTGATCCTGGCCGAAAGGGAAGGACGGAAGAGATCAAGCGTTGTATATAGTACTGTGCTGGTTGCTCTTGAAGGTTTCAAGCGAATCGGGTGACAAAGCGACAAAGGCATCGCGTCATTCTAGGACGAAGGACTAGAGAGGTTGTTAGCAGAGTGTCCTGAGTATTTACTGCACGAGTGGCCTCGTATTTTATTAGGTAAGTCCAAGGGCTTCACAAAACAGAAATTGCTGTGCCCAAGAGGGTGGCAACATGGAAGTCTCATCACTCTCATTTGACTCTGAACAGAGGGGCACGTCACGACACTGTAGTGTTTGCTTTGAATTTTCTCCTGCAATTGATTTGAGCGGGTCCAACCCGGTCCGTCGACGTTAAACTGCCTTGAAACGTTAGCACCAGTCGACGTAGACTAAGGACGACAGTTACTTGTTTTCCCTGCCGTATGCGGTTGTCCGCTCCGAGACCAACACTACTCAACGATGGCCACGCTACAGAGAGAGCAGGGGATTACAAAGAAGCGCTCTATCATTTTCCGACTGGCTAAAGAGACTCAAGGAACTGTGCAGGCGCTCTTTCACTCAGCGAAAAAAGGCGGCACCACTCCCGTTGTGCCAGCTGATGGTAGGGACTCGGGATCGACGTGGGCCACATCGTCAGGGAATGGAACCATTGCCTCTGACACCCCAGATTCGCCTGTCACACCGACGAGTCCTGCTAGCACTGGAAAGAGCCGATTAGGTTTTTTGGGGAAGAAGCCATCACTGGCGAGTCTTAGGAGAGCTCAATCGGAACCTGCCATTGTTCAACTAGACAAGCGGGCGTCAAAGGTACCAAAGGCTAAGGCGCTCAAAGTCGAACACGAATGTCGGATATCTGATGAAGGCTATGTGGGCTCGGGTGCAGATCTGGGATTGGGTGGAAGCACGAGTGGGAGTGGAAGTACACGGAACAGTGCTGATGAACCAGCGTATCCAAATACGGCACCGGTTATCAAGCGAACCGTGGCTTATGGCGGAATGGTCGGAGCTCCCGTTCACCCCAAGCTTCGCCATGAGCGGTCTCATAACCAACTATCGGCTGGTTCGATAGGATCAGTGGCAGGCCGTTCTAAAACTTTCCGTCGGAGCTTCTCAGCCAATTCCATCAAATTTACCGACGTCGAGGTCGCCCCGAACAGCTTCACTAAGATACGGCTAATCGGAAAAGGAGATGTTGGAAAAGTCTATCTAGTGGTACGTGTAAGCCGCAAACGCGCACACTCTGGTGTTAATCACTCACGTCTTATCCGAATTTTAGGAGAAAAAGAGCACAGGGAAGCTCTATGCGATGAAAGGTGTGTATTATCTCTGTCCATTTCGCGGTTGCGTTGTTAAATTCTCATGTTCCATCGGTAACTGGCAATCAGTACTATCAAAGGCGGAGATGATCAAACGTAATAAGATCAAGCGTGTGCTAGCTGAACAGGAAATTTTGGTACGATGTCAACCGTTATATAGTAATCTTGAGTTTATAAGCTCACATAAACGTCGATAGGCCACGTCAAATCATCCCTTCATTGTAACCTTGTACCATAGTTTCCAAAGCGAGGATTACTTGTATTTCATTATGGAGTACTGCTGTGGAGGAGAATTTTTCCGGTGAGTGGCTAGATCATGGAACCACAGCGTAACGGAGACTAACGATCTACCGTTTAGCGCGCTCCAAACATTGGAGACCAAATCCTTACCGGAAAAGGATGCCCGCTTCTACGCCGCGGAAGTAATATGCGCAATAGAATACCTCCATCTCATGGGCTTCATATACCGAGATTTAAAGCCTGAGAGTAGGTTGATATGCATTATCCTATCCACGTTTGTGATGAAGCTCTAACAGACCAGAAATGAACATAGACATTCTCTTGCATCATACTGGACACATTATGCTGACAGACTTTGATCTATCGAAGCCTTCGGCAGAACCCGGTGATCCCGGGATTGTGAAGAGCAATACCTTTTCGGTTGGTGCTTTGATGTTGGCTGGTCGCTTGATCTGGCAACAACTAATGGTTTTCCATAGTTCCAAATGTCTAGTTCCCCAGCCATCGATACCAAATCATGTACAGCCAACTTGAGGACGAACTCATTCGTGGGAACTGAAGAGTACATTGCGCCAGAGGTGATCAAGGGATGCGGACACACTAGCGCTGTCGATTGGTGGACCCTGGGCATTCTGATATATGAGATGCTTGTAAGTACCAGAGTTGCACATGTGGCGACCCACGATTTACAATATTCCCCATGCACAGTACGGTACAACCCCTTTCAAGGGACAAAACCGCAATAACACCTTCACCAATATCATTTATAATGACGTTGCCTTCCCGTCGGAACCACCGGTGTCCCCTTCATGCAAGTCGCTCATTCGAAAGCTTCTCCACAAAGATGAAGATAAGCGCCTCGGGTCCCGTGCTGGGGCATCAGATGTCAAAGCCCATCCCTTTTTCAAGGGCGTTAACTGGGCTCTTTTGCGACACGAGAAGAATCCGCCGATTGTACCCAAGATCCACGATCCAACCGACACGAGCAATTTCCGGCCGTTGGAGGATAGCATCGATTTGGATTTGGAAAGAGAGGGAAGGAGGGTGATACTGGGGACTGACTTGGTAAATGAACCCACGCAAAATGGATCTCGACGGGGAGCAGGGCGGAATGGCGCACGGACTGCGAACCCATTCCGGGATTTCGAATCTGGTGAGTGTAGCATCCGTTAGCCTGTAATTAGGTGTGGCTGACCGGTTTCAAATCTTTTAGTGACACTTCATCACGCACACATGGTCGAATGAGTTCGGTACCAAAGATATGACCGCTTGTACATCATTCCACATGCTGTCATCGATGCGTGTGTTGCATTAAGGGACATTTAGTGCCAGGAAACATATCAGGAGCCCTGGGACTCTACTGCTTTCAGCATTGGTTCTCTAGTCACCTGGACAAAAGCCCAACGAAGGGTGTGATTTCTGCTGCGACAGTACATAGTATGTGTTAGTAGTTGCTAGGGTATATGTAGCTTTTGGTTGGTAGCAGCTTTTTTGTTTCTTCTTTTTTAATACTTGAAAATATCATTTTCGTTATCTCATTACATCTATTCAATTCGTTCTGGATGGCTACAGCGATTGCCTTGGCCCGCTCCATGTTGCCAACGTTGAAAACCCCTGCATTCGAGCGGACATGTCGGAAGCGAAATTCAGACCCTTATTTTCGAACGTGCCAATGGAACCAACGCAACCCCTTCCGATCTGCTTGTTTGGTGGCCGATGTGTTGATCTGCTTACGTTTACCTCCAACTTTTGACATGTGGAGCGTGTACAACTTTCAATTCTAAAGCGATTTTGGTGCATCTACAGCATCCATTGGGATATTTACTTCGTTCAAGAGCGCTATCGTTTTTTTGTTCATTCCGTTCATTGTCCTTTACCAGTTTTTTACCAGTAAACTGCAAGTGATTTTTCAATCCAAAAGGCAGGAACGAATCAGGCTTCCCCCCAGCGGTAAGGGCTTAGTCACCGCTTACATAACACACGACGCAACTTGTGACACTTTCATTTGAGGATTCTACAAAGCAAAATTCCCACGCTGAGGTTGACGGGTCAGCGTTTTCAAGGGCATTTTCAACATTTCTTTTTTACGGGACGTTTTCGTCTGTCTTGGAGAGGGTTAAAAACCCACTTTGCTCTTGGGAACTTACCTAGGCAGCATTGGTTGCGGCCGTTGCTTCCGTCAGGATGCCCTTTTGGAGTAGGAACAAGAAGAGGAGAGCGAGGACGCCTCCTCCTAACCTGCAAACGCCGCCTGGACACCACCATTCTCCTTCCGCACTCTCCTTCTTTGGCTTCAAAAGGCGGAGTCCTTCGCCGTTTTCCGCACTCCGCTCTCGTGATTCTCCCTCGTCTCCAGAGTCTGGTGGACATGGAAGCCATGCCGGAGATCTACCCTACCACCCACACCACCACAGCGAGGGATTTCTTTCTCCACCAGACCGACGCTTTAACTTTGAATTAGAATATGACAGAGCTGCCGCCGAATCTACCTCTGACAAGCGTGCTCCTCGGTTACCCGCAAAGTCCCATGAGAGCGTGTCAAACAAGCCGACAACGACACCGATCGTCGTTGTCACGTCAACAGGACCGTCTTGCGTAATTCAGTGCGATCGACACAAGACTGTGCAGTGGGCGTTAGAGAAGGCTAGTACATTGCTCCCAAAGGACCACTCGGAGTTGGCGGAGGCTAGAGGACCTGATGGGAAGAAGGCTGTGGGAAGCGAGAAAGTTTTGGATTTCTGTGGAGTCAATAAGGTGAGTGTTGACTGGGAGAATCATTCCTTGCTACATATATACATATAAACGAGTACCAGGCAGTTCTGGTAGTGGTGCATATATGGATACTGATATACTTCATTTTACGGTGTGTGTGTAGATTCTCGTCGTTACGGTGGCGACTCCCGAATTCAACCGACGTGCTAGCGTAGACTCGCCTGGTGGATATATAAGCGCCCGGGACGGTCGGGAAGCTTTTGATTTTGAAGATTTGCGACGCAGCTCAAAATTGGATCGAGAGGAGCGTCATTCGAGACGGCTTGCAATGGTCGGCTCGAAGGGCCGTCGGGATGCGGACATCTCTTCGCGAACCCTTTTACCAGAGTCGCGCGAACAAAGTTTCGATGCTGGCATCGAGGCTAACATTCTTTCTGGCCATCCTTCGCGTATGCCCAGACCTGTCAGTCCCAGGTTCGATCGCGCTGCCTCGCCCTCTCCTCTACCAGTTGAAGGACGTCGCTCGAGTAGGGACGAACGCGCAAGCCGGCCTAGTCGTGATGACTATGCTGAACGGCGCGGCAGCAGAAATAGCCGGGACGAAAGGTCAAGTGGACATAGTCAAGATGACCGAGCAAGTCGCACTAGTCGGGATGAGAGCAGAAATAGTCGCGAGTTTGGTCGAGCGCGGTCTCCTATTCGGTCATCCTCTCGTCTTTCGGGACTTGACAGTGTTATGGAGGACTTGGCAAAAATGGCTGATCATGAAGGGGGTTGGGTTTCTGCTGTGGGCCCAAACAGACGTACCAGTCATGGAGATCCTTCTTCAGGTCGTGCTAGTCGTGTATTAGAGGACCAGAAAATGGTGCATGAAGCCGAGAGCTACTCCTCTCTGGCTGCACCAGCTGCCGAGGTAAGCGGCTCACAGCGATCCCAATCCCCGCTCCCGAGGCTCCTGACGCAGCCGTTGCGAAGATCTCCATCTGAGTCATCATCTTTGCTTGCGCAGGAGAGCCCCGTCTCTAGGAATCCGCTGAATCGGCAGGACGTTGATCGACGCTTGACGGAGATTTTGACCTCTGGTATGCACATGAACATTACATTATAGCGGGTAGGATTATACTAATAGGAATGTCCTGGCTAGTTGGAATGGAGATCGATGATGCCCTGAACGAATTATCACTTGGAGATGGTAAGGATGGCTACTGCTTTACACAAGCATGACTTGACGGTTAACAGTACGTGCAGAACGCACAGACTCAGAACCACCGTCCCCACCGCCAACATCTCCCGTTGATGATCTTCCGGACTTTGATGATGTGTCGGATGATAGCTCGTCGCGACGCTCTGTTCGAAAAGCACGCCGTTTGACACGAATATCGCGTGCGTCGGCTCTGGATATCTTTGCAGCCTTAGGTATGGAGGCCGAATATCTGAATGGCACATCGAGCAGGAAGGCTGATGTTTACTCAACGTTATGATGCAGAGCAACAAGCGAAGCAAGAGCCCACACCGGACCCGGATACTCCCATGCTTGCCCTACCGGTTTCCGATACCGCTTCCCGGAGAGTGAGTCGCATTTCGCGAGCTTCCGCCCTTGATATGTTCTCCAGTATGCGCAGCTCGAGCAGGTCAGATGATGGGGAGGAGGAAGGATATGAACAAGGGGAACGAGAAGAACGAATAGATACGGAACCTCGCCCGTCTTCCTTTGATGTACCTAATCCTACACCAGCACCAGCTCCGCCACCTCCTCCATCTGATAGTGTTCTCCCGTCTCCATTGGTCACAACAGCCCCGGCCGCCCCAACGCTGCCCGTGACGAGTACGGAGGTAAAAGCGGGACCCCCTCCACCACCACCGCCCCCACCGGTGATGGTTTTCGAAGAGTCAGCAATCCCCCCTCCACCACCGCCTCCTCCTGTGATGACTTTTGAACCCTCCGCAATCCCGCCGCCGCCGCCCCCACCACCTGTTATGGTTTTTGAAGACTCTTCAATACCGCCCCCGCCACCACCACCACCTGTCATGGTATTTGAGAACTCGCCAATTCCGCCCCCACCCCCACCACCTCCGCCCATGATGTTTGAGAATGCCGGCGGCATACCTCCACCACCGCCGCCTCCGCCGCCCCCTCCTCCAGCTCCTGGGATCCCTCCCCCACCACCTCCTCCACCACCACCGCCGCCCCCTCCACCAGGCGGCGGGCCACCGCCTCCACCACCGCCACCATCAACAGCTGCACCCGCTCAGTCCGCAGTAGACGTTCAATCTGCATTTTTGGCAGAGCTGCGAGATCCTAACAGAAGGAACAGGCTTCGGAAGGTCAAAGTACCAGAGAAACCTCCTCTATCGGAAGCGGACAAAGCAGCACAGGAGGCAAAGCTGAAGGAAGCGGAGAAGGGTAACGCCGAAGCGGAGCGGCAGGAGCTGTACATTGAGCTTCTTGGCTACATGGAAGCACCAAATGGGAATATTGAGGAGCTCGCGGACAAAGCAAAGACTCAAACGAATTTAGTGCGAAGCTTTGTGTTCACTTTGCTCCGCAAGGGATGGGTCCGTGGGTATCGGATCACTGACAATCTACCTGAAGAAAAGGAGGCCAAGGGCCTCAAAGGGAAGTCCAAAGGTCGCGCGCCATTGAAGGTGTGGCTGGGACGAGAGGTCATGATGTGCATCGAGCTAGAAGATTTAACGGGAGAAGAGCTGGTTGCGAAAGTCGGCGGCGAAAAAGCAGACCCACTTTCTATGCCAAACGACAATGGAAATGTGGTCAAACGCAAAGGCGAAGTGGCACGTGTTTACATGTATCGATTTGACGAAAATTCAAAGCTACATGTCTTGGATGAAGTTGCGCTGGTCGCCACGGTATCGTTCCCCAAAAAAACCAAACGATTTGATGACCCCGAGCCACCCCAGGACTCGAGCTTACATAATAGACGGAAATGGGAAGAGTGGAATGAGAAGAAATTGCAGTATCTGCAGAGTGACTGGCCACAATTTGAGTTGATTTTCAACAAACTGGTGAGTGCACCTGTCTTGTGCATGACGAAAGTACAATGGTGCTCATTGTGGCCAATTACGTAGATGGCTACATCGTCTATTGTACAGTCCATTCACCATCAGCTCCACCAAACGCTTGCTGAAATGCGGGCTATGGGTGAGGCGATGCATGACACATTTGCTGCGTTCCCTGTGACGCAAGTGCGACGAATCGTAGAGTCTATACCGGGGCGGATCAAGGAAGTTGCAAAAAAGCTTCAGAAGCAGACTGGCATCATCATTCGTGATGAGTCTTTGAAGCTGACTCCTGAATTCCTGCGCTTGATGAATTTGGCACCTGATGGGACTGAAAAGCAAGACGCTGCGACTGGTCCTGCCATGGGCGAGGCACCCGTATCCGAAACGCCACCCAACCCAATGGAGCGACCTGCCACGTTGGTTCATTCCCAGACTGCCCCGTCCTTGTCCACTGTGGCTGGACCAACAGCGACAGGTGAACCTTCGGGCAGCGCGAATCTGCTCAATCCCAAGGGCATGATCACGATGGCGGGACTTCCCTTTGATGTCCTTCTCCCCTTGTTGAAAAAGTCCTTTAACAAGCACGAGATTAGCGATGACAGGTTGTCGAGGCGTTTGACACTGTAACTTTATTTCGTGTGTGCTTATCTGTGAGGGTTATTAGATGGAACGTTTTTGGGTTTTAGAACTGCACTCTAGATTCTTTTCTTTTGTTATATACTATTGTTTTATCATCTTTTTAATAATACTGTGAAGAAGGGCGTGTTTCGTGTTTCGGAACCTTTTTACTCAAGCATCCTCGTATTCTGTCAGCATGGCCAACTGGATGACAAAAAGATGCTGAGTCCACCCAGCAAGACCGGTTTCACTATGATAGAAGAGCTGACGCGTGTTTGGCTCTCCAATCAAACAAGCTTTGGAAACTCACGCAACAAGGACGACGGGCACAATGTATCGAGCAGAGCTCGTGCTTTTAGTCTGGCTTCCATAATCTCATGCAAAACAGCTACATTGTTCCCAGGGCAGGGCTCTGAACAAAAAGTCGGGTGCTTACAACCCAAAGTTGTGTTTCCAAATAGTTGGAGTTACCCGGAAACAGGCTCTGAGCGTTTGGAACTTTAAAGTCATGTGACTAAATAAATTAAAAACAAAAAGCCTTTCGGAGCCCAATGGAGCACGAAGCCACTCTCAAGCAAGTTTTATTCCTTCCTTATTGTTCATGTATTGAGTGACTGTGCCATAGTCCGCTTTTATTGGAAGCAAAGGCAAATTTGGGGAAAACGATCAGATTGGATAATCCAGGGCTTGTGCTGGCCCTGGGGAAGTATTTATCTTGTAGCTATTGTCGGTTGCCGCCATTTTGTCAACATCTGAGCGCTGGCCATGGAGGGGCTTTCCGACTGGCTTGGCGAGCAGAGCAAGCCATCGTTGGTCACCATCATAGCAAGGCTAAATGAGAGCAGCATGAATGAGCCAACGTATACAGAGACTCAGGTGGTCGATTTGAACTTCCGTGTCGCTTCCATGACGCTGATGAGTGGTGAGTAGGCTCTGGTCCTTTTGATCGTATCAAGATTAGTATTCACAGGGATATATATTTGTGTGTCATGCAGTCAACATTGCAGTCTACTTTATCGCCTTCAAGAATAGGTCGTCCCTTGTCAGCCGTCTCATCCTCGTCTTCCTTCTTGCCCAAATCGGTGGTGTCATTGTTCAAGCAATCCCAAAGTTTCAACGCCAGAAAAAGTAAGTTTTCCCATACCAAGTTTTGGATCAAGGTGCTGAATCTAAACGTGGAACCCTTTGATAGTGATGTACTTACCATCTACGTTGGTGTCTTCCTGCTGTTGCTCGCTTCCGAAGTGTTCAATTGGGTTCTCTACGTGAGATTCAACCTCGTGGCTCCCTTCAATCGCAAGTTGAGATTGATCACGCTGACCTGGCTGTGCATCGAGACGCTATGTATTATCGGCAACTACCTCTTATGGTGTTATGGTGTCGCCTCGGGCACTGGGGAATACAGAGTTTTATCTGCAAAGATATACTCTGGATTGAGCGTGATCCAAGCCGCGACTGCTTTGTTCCTGTCTGGATGTGAGTATTGGCCGTGTCCTAGGACGACACTCAAAGATGTCATGGCTCACTGTCAACAATCCAGATTTTACTAGCATCTACTACTTTCCTAAACTGCTCCGGTCGCGATCGACATCAACCACCAAGGTCGTCTTCACCCGCTTCTTCACTGGAGGGCTCCTCTATCTCGCATTGGAATGTATCCTTCATCTGGGTTACACAGTGCTTTTCTACATTACACCCGCGCATCAATCATCCGCAAATTCAGTCACAACGGCCATCAGATACGGCATCTTCCTCATATTCATCTTCCAGATCCGGCATGCAACAACAGAGAGTTCATTAGTAAATGATGAATCTGGAACAGCTAGTGTCACTATGAATTTCTTTCGCACAGTACCAGCAAAAGATGGTGGATTTTCGGATGGTCCGATTTTTCGCGGGCCTTTTACACCACCAAAGTCACCTCAAAAGGCCCTTTCGAACGTCATGTATGCGTACCGCTCCGATTTTTCTCCAGATGATAGTGAACAGCAAGTGTCAATAGGTTACGTACCAACGAAGCAAACTGAAGTTCAATACGTCGACGTCCACACTGTCCGTCAATATTCTGCAGAGATTGATGATTCCAGTTCGCAATCATCCTCCAGTCGGCGAGAGTCAGTGGATGCAGAATCCGTTATATTACCTTCACCAGACGGAAAGGTGGAATGGCCTGGACAATTTGTGTTGGGAACGAGATATTCTAGTTACGTTGATACAACTTGATCACTACGAACGTGAGTATTCATAAGCCGCAGAAGGTGTTGTCAACGATGTGCAGTATGTTAGTGCTGTTATGGTTCTGGTGTATATATGTTTATATGTGTGTGGAGTTCGTTGAGCAGTGGTTTGGTGTAGTATGATAGGATCCAATTATGCAGGCATGATTGGGCTGGCATATATTTGAAATTGCATCATAAAGTGTGTCTTTTTGAAATGTAATTAAGAAACTCAAAGGTCTCACAATGGCACAATCGCTTCCGTATAGTACTCTCTCCCGCCCCTCGGCTTGTCATATTAGATTTCCTCCGTGTAATTGCTGGGGGTAAAAGTTTGGTCAGCGAGCCTGAATTATAAAGTGCCTAAAGTCAGGCAGCTTACCCTGGTATAAAGCCTTCCAAGTTGCCGTCTGGTCGATGTACACGCGCCTTCCACCATCTACAGGCACACAGTGTCAAACGTTGCAACGCTGATGAGCAAAAGGTTCTTTTGTACAAACCCATCGTCCTGCTTCTCCAACACATCCACCTCTTCCCCTGCCTTGACACATAGTTCATTGTTGTCCGCGTTTCCCTCAAAATCATACATTAGTTTTACTCGACCAATCACAGAGGCATTGCCGTCATGATTGCTGTCATGATCGTGTGAAGATGCCAACTGGTGGGAGCTGCCATGATGCGACCTCATTTCGCTTTCTGTCGCACGAGGGCTTTCAACAATAGGTGATTGTGGAATCAATCCGCCGAAAGATCCTTCGCTCTTTGTAGTATGCACGCTCAACGGTCTTGCGGCACTCACAGGTGTGCCACTTCCGACGCTCGATGAATCCGAAAAGGGCGTCAAGGGACTTGATTGACCTTGTCCGTAAGTCTTTCCTCCAACATGAACGGCCGGAGGCTCAGGAGGTGCTACTCCGTCCAGTGTGGAGATGTACACTTGCAATTTATGCTTCTTGTGCAAAATGAGGGCTACTCGCTGATCCAATGCCTGATGCTGGTCATCCAAATCGCGCTGCACTTTTGCGTCTTTGGCAATCTCAGGTTTCGAAGCGTACACACCCATGAGCGTGTCCACACCTGTTCGTTTCTTCTCCACCTCGGCAAGCTCTTTGTCGAGGACTTTGATCCTCTCTAAAGCTTTCTTTCTGCCCTGCTTCCCAGGCAGGACCACAATGGCATCCTCCTTGTTATCATCTATCTCGTCCCGCGTTTTCGTGAAACCTCTCGTCGTCGTCTTCTTGTTGAGATTCGAAGGTGCCAAAGCCCGCTCTTCAAATGTGAAATCAGCTGGATAAGGTGAATGTGTTTGTGTCATTTTGATAAATGTTGCAGAGTCATAGGAGGGCGTGATTTTTTCAAACATGTCGACCATGTTCTCGAGAGCGGTGGTGAGACTCGGCATTTGGGAAGCGAGGAGACCTGAATACTTTAGAAAGGCATTCTTTGCAAAATCTATACGGTTTTGCTCGTCTTTGGATTGGATGATCTGTGAGTGTTAGACGGTGAGGCGATGTACATTGCATTGTGAATCAATGTCAATGTACGGAGGCGGACTTACATTAAGGACACTAGGAATGGTCTCTGTATAATACTTTTCTTTGGCGATATTTGTTTGCTCTAAAAGCAGATATGGAGCCGTCTTTAGGAACCGCCAACAAAAAAGCTCCAGACGAAAAGTAACCCACCAATGCACTGCTTATATCCTGTCGCTGCCTCCTGTGCAAGCATCGCCTTCTTTTCCGCTTCGGTTCGCAACTATTGCAAAGATTTAACATCATAAATCTTTAAAAATAGTACGATCCAATTCCGCACACCTTTTCAATATCCTTCGCTGTCTTGTTCATATCCTGATTTGCACCCTCATAGGCCTGTCTCGCGGCATCCATGTCCTTTGTCGCCTTATCGTACTTTTGTCGAGTCTTTTCGAGGTTGTCAACTACTTTGCGATAGTCCAGAGTGTATTTACGAAGGTCGTCGAAATGCTATGCATAACGGATGCAAATGAGACCCACTGACAAAAGCGAAACTGACAGAGCATACACACTTGTTTAAACACTTTGTCGTTCTCTTTAATTTGGTTTTTGATGCTCTTCCTTAAATCAGTATCCATGTTTTCTGCCATACTGGTGTGGAATGTCGCCGTATGTTCGGTCATCGTTAGGAGTTGAAGCCAACTTTGGGCCACCGTACTACACATCCAATGGTCAAATCTGGGATTCCCGACTCCCTAGCCAAAAATTCAAAGAACTAGAAAAAAAAACAAGGGACACCTACCCACTTAGTACGGCCACCCCCAACCCTTTGTTACCACTTCCCTGCCCCTCCTTTTTATTCAACTCCTCCTTGTGCGCTTTGACCAGTTTTTGCAACGACCGCGCATAATCGGCTTCGATTTCGGCTCGGCGTTTAAGGAATTCATTGAAGCGTTCTAGGGATTGCGTGCCGATTTTGGTGTAGGCTTCGACATTCTCCAGCTGATCCTATATTGAAATTGCGGCATTTGTAACTGAATAGCTTGGATTTTCTTACGAGGTGGTACATACCCACAACGTTATACCAAAGCTTGGTTGGTCATCCATCGTCTGGTGTGAAGCAGTTACGAGGATGGCAAGTGAGGGAAATAGAATGCAGACAGTTGAACTGTGACAGTTATCGAACCTCTCCCGATGTGCCAATAAGTTAACCGAATTTCGACTTTACGAACCACCCAAGCACTTTATCAGGAGGTTTCGGATAACGCTCCTTTCTCGCGAATCACTCATCGGACAATTTCCGATCACCGAATAATGCATTGCCCTAAAAATATCACAACATTCTCGAAACTGAGGGCTACATTAGGGTTCTGCTGTATCGACACGCGCGTTCTGAAAATCAGCCAGTTCTCAACCAGAAACTATAGGAGCATTGATACAAAAGAGATAAAAATACATTATGCTACAAAAAAAAGTACCAGTCCGTCCGTTTTCCCTCTCATTGCATTGGAGAACAATGATCTATCCCAGCCTAACTACCGGTGTCCTGAGAAAGTAAAGAGAAAGTATAAGTGCTCATATGCAGACTTTTCCAAAGGATTGTGCATGAATGCTGATGCGAGGAATGGGGCGAGGCATCCAGTATTTAGAGAGAGAGAGGTCGGAGGGAAGACAAAAAGGGATTTGGGAGATGAGTATCATGGTGCCGAAACAAGTCAATCTCCGTCAAAGAAAAACCATGATAGTTTATTCTACAAAGACGGGAAGAAAAGGAACCATTGATACACCTTACTTTCCCATGAACCAGCATTATGATTATTCCAACCTCTTTCTCTCTCTCTGTCGATTGGATCACCCCAACCTCGCAGTCCGCAACCGCTCGACGGGCGGTGATGAATGCGCGGTAGATCCCTTACCCCATCGAGAGACGGATTCAGAAACTTCACGCAGGAAGCTATATGAGCGAAAATAATAACAGTTCCAGTCAGGCCATGGACATTCAGGACGAGGATCAATGACAAAAGCCCAAACATACCTTTGTGAACTGTGCACGGTAGTGCCTCCAAGAACGATCCTCACTCCAGGGTTGCTCGCATTTAGTTTAGCTACTTCATGTGCCTCCGCATATGTGGTACCACCAATCATAAACACAACAATATCTTGTGGTCTAATCCAATATGGTTTGATCAGTGACCGTCATCCAAGCATATTCCAAAGAAATAAAGAACCAGGTTACTTACTTATCCCGTGTGCTGCCCTCAATCAATGGGTATAGTTGATCCTTTAGGCGGCCTTTAATACAATCTTGGATGGTTTCGACGAGATGGGGTGCATGTTGCGTGTACACGTTTTCAACGCCCTTCGTGGTACGAATGAGTCAGTGAGCGACAATACATAATGAGAAGGGTTCTTACCTGGAGACCTTTGAAGACATTCTTTGTCCGTGCAAAAACATTCTGATTTGAAAAGAGGTCTTCAAGACGTTGATCTGTTCCCGCAAACTGGATGAGGTGCCCAACCACCTAAGACATCATAATGATCGTGTTAGTTGACTTGCTAGAATTCATGATCAGTAATCGACACATACCGCAATCTTCTTGTCGCTCACACCGCTTCGGGCTAACAGATCGAGCAACTGCGGGGTAGCATTACTCTGCGACTTCTCGTATCGCAACGCGTAGAGCAGAACTAGGCGAATTCGTGCATCGTCAGGTATATCAGTACGCTCGAGCATAGAGCGTAGAACCTTTGCAATTGTTCGCTGTAATTCCTCTGCAGTTTTAAGCTTTCCGGTCCATCCAACTAACCTTCAAATCCTGAGCATGGCTATCGTTGACAGCCAAGCTCTGCTCCAATTCGCCTACTTCCATCAAATGTTGCCGGCTAACTTGTCTACTAAGCTCTCCCACCAACGTAACATGCTTCGTCACGTTGCCAGAGAGCTTTCGAAATTCTGGGTAGTCCTCCACAAACTTCTTCATATCTGCGATAGAGTTGATTTCGGCAGACGATTTGTGCTTTGTTTGGTACTCGTCCACGTAGGCTTTAATGTTGCCACCTAGATCGCCCAAATTGAGATACATGCTCTTTCGGTAAAAGCTGTCTTGTTCTGGATTTAGAACCACTTCCTAGTGACGTCAGAGAGGTGAACAAACAGGTAAACACAGGTGATGGAATGAAGGTTGCCACTCCGGTACCTTCATTTCTGGACGGACATCCGGTAGGCCTGACAAGTCCACCCTCCCATTGCTGATTCCAATTAGTTCGTGCACCATTGCTTGATAGGTCCATTGGAGTAGCAAGGGAGTAACAGGATCGTTGCGGCGGTCCATGATGAGAAGAATAGGAGGGGTATCTGGTCTTCGGAAGTCGAACAGAGGTCCTTCCTGCTGTATTTGATACTTATGCCAAAAGAACATCAGATCTTCTACACCTCTTGCGCTCAAAAAACTTCCATACCGCTAGTTCCCCTGCCAATTTCTTTGCCAGTGCCGAACTCTTCTCGTATCGTATTAGCGGCTTCTTTTTTAGCGCTAAAAGAAGCGCCAAAATTCCCTCCGTGGTGCGAGAAAATGTTCGGGTATCCCAAGTATTGAGATTCTCGACAAAAAGTGGACTCTGCGGAGCCGCCAAGTTGAGAGAAAAGAGGTCTGAATTGATAGATAGGAAGTCCGCATAGTACTCCTGAGGATAAATGTCATGGAGTCAGTTGCCAATATTCGGGATGTACTAGCGCGCCATAATGAACGCACCTGCACTTCTCGCACGACTTCGTGCTCATCAACCTCCGCTAGTCGCTCGATATCAGATTTTCGCAGAGTATTGCTGAAGTCTGTGCCACAGATCAAGCGTCAGAAGCATGTCAAGGGTATCCCAGTGGACTCCAAGCATCGTCCTCTTTCAAAAAGTCCAGGCTGTACTCACACAAGTAATAATCTCCATACCGTGGCTCCCTCAATTCCTCCACCAATGCCTGAACTGACTCCCCGGTGGGCCTCAAAAAGCAAATACATCGCAGATGCCGCATTTTCTCTCGTTGACGGTTATCTATCCGGTCAATGAGATAAACCTCGCGTTGGAGGAGCTGCGTTTGAGTCATGACCATTGATATTATGGACGTCTATGGATAGAAAAGACATGGACGTAAGCGCCGGGACGAGAAGTATTTCTTGAGGCCCAGCTGAAGGTACACACTGTCTCGGCATCCATAAGTAGGACTTTCATGCCCGTAACCTCGTTTATCATTTTGTTGAGATAATTCTGTCGTGTGAGAACGATGATATTAAGCCTCACAATTACAATATTATATATGATCGATTATGAAGAACCTGACCTGGACCGCCTTTATTACGTCCATTTTGACTGGCTTCTCAAATGTAGAATGGGAGGAGTGTGCAGACCGCGGGCAATTTTACGCAGTTCTCCGCGGCGTACAAAAGAACGTCGGCGTCGAGAACCACAGAGAAAGAAGGTAGTTTTCAAAGATACCGATATCTGTTCGCTTTTGTCGCCCGGAAATGAGCTCTGGTTCCGCTCAGATGCCACAATGGGTTGTTGGATTTGCAAAGGTGCATTGGCCGCCCCAACGCGTTGTCGGAGCTGTTCCCACTCACGTGCCTCCTCCGAGATGCTCTGCCATCCAAGTCTGCCATCAAGTTTGCCATCCAAAGCAATTCAAATTATTTTAATAGAATGAAGGTATGCCATCCACAAATCATGGGCTAGCAATTTGGAAAGTATCACTCCCTTCTAAGGCTAGCTAAACTATACACCTGTATGGCCACGAGTCCGCCAAAAGAAAGAACGCTACTGTAAACACCTATCGTGCATCTGCACAATTACAATATAGGTGACACGAGTGGAATGCCTTACGAAGCCATCATTTATTCGCAAGTCGGATTCCATCCACATCACATGGCGATTCCTCCCTATTTGGATCATCGGATTTCTTCCTCAAACCGCTCAGACCTGCTTGCAGATTCGGATCCTTCGACTCCATAATTGTCGTCAGCAAAGCCTTCTCGATAATTTCCAATTCCCTCACCCTCGTTTCTAACCATTCCCTACGTCCCCTAAATTTACGCTCCACTTGCACCTCCACTTCAAGCTCTCTTACTCTATTTTCCAAGTACTCGTTCCTATCGATCAGCGCGCCCAGATCTCCTGCGGACACCATCGTCCCTTTTGCCACGCTAACTGGTGGCGGAACAGGGAGGCTTGATGTAGTCGACGTGGGAGTTCCGGTGGGAGAAGCGGTCAAGGACGAATCTGCCGATCTTTCCGCTCCTATTCGAGAAACATTAATAGCCGGTTCTCCGGGCTTATGATACATATGAAAGTGATGCGTTGCTGCTGTCGGGCTCCGGGCCGCGGATGTTGCCGCTGATGTGGTGACTGGCATGGAGGGAGGTGGATACATGCCAAACGGTAGAGCTGCGGTAAGAAACGGAGGAGGGTATGGATAGTGGGTTTGCGTGGGAGGCGTTCCGGGTGCATCAGTCAATGTCCCTGCAAATGGCTGCCCAAAGAAGCCATATTAGCATTCCAAGCGCATTGACCTATCGTACACGGAATCATAATACAAAATGAAGCTACGTACCGAGCCGACACTGGCTGCTGAAGAATCATCTTTAGCCTTGAGCTGCGTTCCCATGCTCGTCAATCGCGAGATCCGGCCAAAGCTGTTAAGGCCACAACAAGGGGCCGACGATCCTTCTACCCGCATGTGGCGGTTCAATGCATCGAGGCGAGAGAAATCGCGATGACAATGAGGGCATTTGTATGGTTTTACCCCGTCATGAAGACGCTGATGTCTCTTGAGATCGTGCTGGCGAGAGAAGGCCTGGCTGCAAACATCGCAGGTGAAAGGTCGCTCGCGACTGTGGACGAATGAGTGCGACTTTAGGTTGTGTTGTCGTGAGAAGGTTTGATCGCATTTGTCGCAGGCGTAGGGTTTGTCGGGAGTGGCGTGAGGAAGGAGAGGAAGATGCGGACCGTCCATAGAGTCCAAGCTCACAACGTTGTTGCTCAGTGATGTGGCATTTGCGCCCTCATCTGGATGTCCTGTGTCGTTGGTTTGCCCCTCAGCTGACAATTCTTGCTGGGCTGCACGAACTGCATGCGCTGCGTGAGCTGCCGCCGCTGCTGCTTGCATTGCATGCATGGCAGCGACCGCGGCTGGACCTTGAGTCGGCTTCGAGTTGTCTGGGAGTGCAATGAGATCTGTGCTCATACCTTAAATTGAAAAAGACCAACAGTAGTGTTAAAGACATGGCAAAGTCGTTTGGAGAAGATAGATCGGCGGTGCAGCAAGCTGGAGAAAGCCTGACGTGCAACTCTTGTCCACGCCTCCGCCGCGAACGCCTCAACTTGCCCACACCAGCCCGTGGCGGGGGTCGGCACCCACCTGGCAAGATCGGAGGATGGAGGCTCAACGTCCAGGAAGACCAAAATTCTCCTACGTGACACTCCACTGTGATTCCGATTCTGGCTCAATCGCCGCTTGTGGGGAGTATGCAAAGGTCTAATGCAGACCGGGCAGTCGACGTTGACAATGTGCCAGGAGGCCGACAAACGCGTAGCTGGCCAACGCGAACCTCGAAAGTGGCGTACAGCCACAGTGGCCAACAATGACCGAGAGCTTGTGCCACGACGAGCATTAGGTAATACACTCCGATCACTTTTCCGCCCTTTTGTTCTCTGCTTGAACCAACTTCAACGATCTAGCTACATCGGCTTGAGGATTGAGCATGGCTGTCGAAAACATTATGAACATCTTTTCATTAAGGTCTGAAATCAGCAATGTCACATGAAAAGATTCAGAGCTGCTGATGATCCAAGCATAGAATTTTGCGAATGTAATTCATAGTGCGGCGGCAACAGGGAATGTCCCTATGTTTCTCAAATCCGGTTTGTGGTTCCAAACTGGACAAACCTGCAAGCTCAAGCAATACAGAACCACAAACGGTTTGTGCGACGAGTAAATAGATATCCTACTGAACGTGGTTTTTAGTCAGGGATGCTACAGTGTGTTATCTTCTTTCTGCACTTTTTTCTGTGCACATGTCACACACGAATTATGATAATTAAGCACCTATATTCAAGATTTCCTCCCACCTTCGACGAACGCTTGCAATGAGTTCGCTTTCACAAGAGTTGGTTGATCTCACTGAAAACAAACGTCGTTCAGTTGATCTTCGTCTCGCGGCAGTGAGGAAAATGCGAGAATCGGGTGCATCTGAAGTTAGCCGTATGTTCAAAGTTAATCGGAAGACTTTATTTCGGTGGAAGAAACAGTGGGAGGAAACGCACGACCTGCAATACAGCTTAGGAGGCATTCAACAATGCTTGAATTGTATCCCATTCCTTGTAGAAATCAGACGCACTCCTTGGAATCCGAATCGAAACGTCATCTACACTTAAGACCGTCGGAAGGAGTTTTCTAAGATGCTCAGCAAAGCCTCGATCATCCGTGGCAGAGCCCAAATAGAGAACCGTATATTGCAGAGGTTCATTGAGTATCTCGTGAACACTGCAACCCATACACGGCTGGGTAGATAGCTTTGCCTTGAGCATTATTCCATCGTGATAAATATCTTTCAGCTGATCCCACACTGTCGGCGGATTATCGGGATCGAAATTTTCGTCTCCCTCAAGTTTCTGAATAGCCGCGTCCAATAAATCGTTCGCTTTGTCGATAGCCTTCATGATGCGGCTATAGGTGCACTTCACTTCAGCGGCCGAATGTACATGCAACCCAGATACCTGATAAGGTCGACATAGTTGTTATTGAACATTACCGTACTATTAATTCTCACGTTCTCCAGCGCAATATTGCTTACCTTTGGGTCGCGGGCCGTTCCGGACACTTGACTGGACAATTGTTGACAAGAGGTATTCAAACTCGACGTCCCCTCTATCCACATTCTCAGGCTTCCTCTTTTGAGCAAAAGTTTCTTCGGATAAAGGTCCAGAAGCACTATGACTACGTCGTATATCGGCCATGCCAGCGTAGGATTTGCGAGACGTAACGAGGGGCGAATCTCATTCAAAAGAAAGGCGAACAGAGGAATCTGCGCCTTCTTGATGACAAAAATGAAATGGGGGTCGCGTGATCACGTGGATGTACAGTAGGTGGCTAGTTCTGTCTCGAATTACGATTCATCATCTACTAACCGATTTCACAAGAGTTACACGAAGATCCGAAGTGGCTGGTTGGGTCCACTAAGAATTCGAACCATTAACCATTCCTGTACAACTGGTTTATCCATACCTTTGCCATTTGCAGTTAGGGACATTTCCTGCTGCCGCCGCACTATAGTAGTGCATACAGCGGCCTTTCTAAAACAGCGGGCCAATCTGCCGAGTTTACGTTCTTGAATGCCAAGCAACGACAGAACGTCTGCCAGTGCTATACACGATGTAAATATGAGAAGGTGGGCATGCAGACTGATATTGCAGCCTCCTATCATCTTGGCCAAGCATATGGCCAAACTGTCAAATCACATCCTTCAATTCTCCAACTTAACCCTTAAACTGTTGACATTTGTAGAAGGTACTAACGCTGTGCTCAACACAGCAAATGTATTACAAAAATAAGCACATCACAAGCAACCCAAAATAGAGCCTCCAGGGATATTCTTTCTACAAAAGAGGCACAAAAAACTCCATAGAAACTCGATACCGATGCAGTTCTAGCTTGTTTACTGCTTTACTTCCGCGACTGGGACGCTTGCCTCATCTGCCACGTCTTTGCCTTTGTTGACGGCCACTGGCCCCTCTTGGATGAAGATACAAAGAATACTTGCGAGTCCCAAACAACATCCAGCAATCAGGAACGCCCACGGCAGACCTTCTTCACCGAGAGAGTCGCTCATTGCAGAAACGACAAAGGTGATGATGAGTTGAGGTACTATTTGAATGGATATAATTGGATGAGTCAACCAATGTACGGTTAAAGGTAATGAGTGCTAGTTTATACGTACAGCAGATGAACAAATTGAGCAGACCCATCCTCACGCCAACTTCATCAGATGTGTCCTCAGCAGCGTATCTTCCGACAAGGGCAAAGGGGAACGCATTGATGGCAGAATTGGATATGGCCCAGAGCATGGTAACAAAGTAGGCCATGGTGACGGTCTGTGGTCCGACCTTGGCGAGGATAAAGAAGACTGCACCGACCGCGAGGCAAAGGAGATAGGGAATACGGACTCTGGTCAGAATACCGCGAGAAACGATAAAGGCTAGGGAAAGACCGAAAACTGTTTGGATAACGGCTTGGTAAAGAGATGAGTCGCCATAGTTCTTTTGTCCCTCCTTGTAGAGCTCCTCTCGTTCTGCGGAGCAGCCAGTGTCTTTTGGGCAACCTTTGTACACGTTGATGCCCCACCAACTGGAAGCAGCCGGCCAGTAGGCAAAAGCGGCAGCCCATGAGAGGAATTCAATCGCGCATACGACGACCATCCTTTTGTCCATCTTGAAGACGTTCCGGATGACAACGACAAAAGGCTCTGTGATCTTAATCTTTTTAGCTTCACGGGTAGTGCGCTTCTCGCTAATGACAAAGCAGGTTAACGTAATGAAGAAGATGTTGACGGCCATGACAGTGAAAACGAGCTTGGGGAGGTCCTCAGGTGAGCCTGTCCAGAAGGCCCGAGAAAGACCAAAGCCAAGCATGGAACCTGGAGAAAAGGATGGGTTCATCAGATCAAATAAGCGTTTGCACTTACTGTGCTGAGACACTTACCACAGCCCTGGAAAAAAGTCGCAAACAATTGCACCGTGGTCTGTTGATCCTCGGCAGCATTGTCACCAGCCAGCGCTCTCAACGGGGTTTGCATAACATTGATCGTGATATCCAAGATGATGAAGGAGATGAATGAAACCGGGAGTCTCGCGCTGCCGTAGTTGTTCGAGAGAGCGAAGATGGTTGAGGCAATAACGGTTAAGATGAGACCAGCGATAATAAATGGTCTCCGCCGACCCAGACGACTGGTGCAAGCATCGGAAAAGGCTCCGACAACCGGGGCAGTGAAGAAGCCGGTAATGGGACCGAAGATCCAGACTAGAAAAGCAAAGTTACATTGTATCCAAAGTCTCTACAGAGCATATTCGGGACATACTGTTTCGCGACCAAAAAGGCCCAAGATGGTATGACTCCATGACGGGCGTGATGACACTGAACTCTGTAGACCAGATGGCTTGAACGCCAATCCAGGGCATCGTTAATAGCGCCAGCTGGAAAAAGGATAACCTTTGTTCCGACATGTTGAAGATGAGGATGATTGAACTCGGACAAAGCTGGAGAAGAGTTGGAGGACGGGGAGGTATTTAACTGCCTCCAATGCTCGCCCTAAACTCAATACTAGCCAGTGCTTTTTTTTTCTTTCTGTCCTGCCGTCATTAGCTGAAATTTGCGTAGAAACTTTTGTCTCTTCTGGCTACCTCCATGATTTTGCACTCTTTCAACGACCCAAGGAGGGAATCTGTCGGGGACAACAATCTGACCCAGGATCGTCAATCGATACTGCTGTTGAGGCGCACATAAAGGAAACAAAATCGGACCCAAAAATGACAAACGGTTCGTCGCGTGAGGAAAACAGTTTCAAAGTACCAAAGCCTAACTGGAAGGTCGTTTAACGTAAACAGCAAAAAGCAACACCGCTCGGCCGCGCAGAAACGTGCCTGTGCGCGCTCGGCGGACTGTAAAATCGTAATGTGTAGATACATACAATTAGCACGAAAAAACAAAAATGAATCCCCGCGCTGTCATCGCTACAGCAGATTTCATTATAGGTAGCACTTGGCCGCCCTGCCCACATTTCGCAAAGTAATTCCACACGAGGACTGGCACAAAGTGCTGTTAAAAATCAGGATCATATCGATCAACACGAATTCAAAATAGATGCAGGGCAACAGTGGGCGTTTTGCAAGTTGTAAACACCAAAAAGCTTAACCCAGGCATAAGCATCGGTAAACATTGACAAAAATATCCAACTTTTTTTGCCTGTCACAGTAATCTGGGTGTTTTTGTAAGGCCCTGCCAAGACCTAACATGTAACGCATTTGGTGGTACTACTTGTCGGTCTGCATGTCCAAAAGAAAGATCTAGGTTAAGGGCTACATATATCGGTAGTCGGAAATTCACTTCGAACCAAATTACTATAGGCGGCCAGCAACCATTGAGCGAGGAGCGACTGATGGCAGTCGACCATTATAGCTGGCTTGCATCGCCCAATTGTTGAAACCCAGATTCTACAATACATGAATGATGTATATGATGTTGATTATCTGGCTTTCCCAAGCAAATTTAGACAGTGGCAGGATAGAGTGGAGTGCCGCTTTCAGATACAGTGTGAAAGCCTTCACCAAAGCTGAAAAATGGGCGTGCTTCCCTGGGCATGAAATGCTCATCAACATTGTTGCTATGCCAACAAAAGCTGATCAAAGCAGGGTAATTTGAGCTTAAGACAGACCTTTTGTTCGCCGTACAAAGTGTCCTGATATCCTCCAAAGAAACTAGTTCCCCCCTACCAAAAGAATTAAATATATGTATACATGCAGTTTCCGCTCCTCCTAAAATCCCTTGTCAGCCAGCTTTGTCACAAGCCCCAAGTAAAATCCAACAGAATCAAAATTATCCCGTTTCGCAACCGCAGATGTAATGCCCCTCACTCTGGGTGGTATCAGCTGCCAGTGGTCGCAGGAAACAGTTCCCATAAACTCTCCCCATTTTGCACTGTCCAGCGAGACGAGACCATCATTGGCACCCTCACGGGAGGAAATGATGCGGTGAGAAAAGTAGAGCGGTGCAAGCGGGCTCACGTCCGTTACAGCTGCATAAGATGAGTAGTCCACTGTAGGATCGTTTGGTGTAACGTGGTTAAAGGCAGAGCAGTAGTCGCGTGTCAAGTTGGCGAATGCAGGAGAGTCAAGGGGGGAACAAAGAGCGCGCACAACAGGGTGCGCTTGGACCATTCTGGTTTGAGAAGCAGCATTTTCTGGAGGAGGGCGTGGCGGCTCCGTTGTAGTGTGTTCCTTTAGGTATTTTGCGACGACGTCATCCAATTGTTTGTTGACATAGTCGTGGAGGAGTCCTACACCAAAGGCATCACGACACCAGTCCATGAATGCACTCCCTCGATGCGGTGTCGCGACGGTCGTTAGAGAATTGACCTTGAACTTGGGCGATGGAAGGTGGGTGATCACATAACGACAGTCTAGTCCACCCTGAAAAACAAACAGCTCGCTGTTAACTACAAACAAAAAAAACAGTGCAGAAGACAATGCATAAATAAATGTTTACCATTGAGTGAGCTATGAGATTGATCCGCTGCCCCTCCATGCCCGCTTCCAAGAACGCTCGGAGCTCATGGGCCCTCGTCTTGAGTGCGGCAACGGTCCCCACACGTGAAACATGGACTTTACAGCCAATATCCTTCAATGCTTGCGCTATACCCTTCCAGTAATGTATCTGAAGAGCTGGTAAAGTTTCCGGGCCTGGATATGCACACGATCGTTTCAGCCAATTGTACTTGGTTCCCGACGCACTTTCTACAACTTACCCAGCACATCGAATCCAAAGAGACCATGACACAACACTATTGGATCTCTCGGTGCTTTGTAATTTTCTTTCCCGACATAGCCCAAATGCGCTCGCTTGACTTGGTTTTCTACAGATGATGGCAAGCTCCGATCGACGGCCCGCAAGTTGGCCCAGAGTATCCACGCCTTTTCTTTTCGTTCCTCCTGTCGTTGTTGTCTTTTGCGGGCTTGTAGTTGATCCCCTGCAGTAGCTCCAGTGAGATTTGTAGAGTTTGTGAATGAAAATATGGGGGCAGTGAGGATGGACGAGAGCTTTTGGCGGAGTTGAGTCGCAAAGGTTGTCAGTGACATCTATAGACGCGAAAGTGTATGCTGCAATGAGCTCTAAGATTGTAAAGAGTGGGAAATTGAAATAAAGTGGTAAACGAAAGAAACGAGGTCCAATTCCCAAAACGAGATGGGGTCGGAGATGGGCAACTTGTTAAAAACGTACTTAGGGAATGACACTCCATTTTTACTGAGCCCATTCAAATGACCGCATTCCCGTGATCCATCCGTTGACCCACGTGGACAAGTCATTTGAAGCCAAAAGCCAGAAAACGTGCCCTTTGAAGCATTGTTTTATTTACTTTTAAGACCCTCATGCGTAGAGCAACTTTCAATGAACCGTTCAAAAGGATATCGTCCTTAATGTGTTTGTTCAATGGAATCGCCGTGGGAGGAAAGTGCAAGGAACGCAAAAGAACAATCAACGGGAGTTGCCCTTTCCTCTTTCCGTACGTGGCGGATGAACGGCAAAATTCAAATTTGGCGTATTGCCTGGTGGTCGTTTTCTTTGCCAAATCATATGATATAGCACATAGAATGGTGTGGTGGATTGTGAATGCAAAGGGGAATGATTGGACAGGATTCATATATCTAGTGTGGGCCACACATGATTTGAGATACTGTTGTGCTTGGATATTGAATGATTAAAAAAAGCGTCGGATCAGAGAAGCCTACAGGCATTTTCAGCACGGTCAGATCTAAGACGACCGTCGTGATATAAAGTCTCATCAGTTCCGCGCAAAAATCCTAGTGTTTCAGTCGGTGAGAATCCTACTATTCCTCGTGTGGAACGAAACACACAAAGCAGCTCGAGCCATTCCAGACTAAGAATAGTATGACCTCATAGACAAAAACACTTTTTAAAAATACCCAGTCAGACGGAGCCCACCATCCTTCCTACCGGGTTGGAATATCCCAGAGGAGCAATCTTCAACGGGAGGGAGGCGACCACAAGGCACACCTCAAACGCTCCCCACTTCTCGTTGGATAGAGGCTCTCCGTCTCATCATCCTGGGTGATATGTGCGACTTTGTTAGAAAACAAAGCGAGGTACGACAGACTCCACATATGATCCTGAAGAGTTGGTCGATGAAGAAAACAGGAGGAGGCCGAGGAAGACGGTCTTTTATAGCCCTAGAGCCGCATCACGAGAGTGGCGCAGTGGCAAAAAAAAGTATAAGCCAATCACTGGTGCAGCCACTGTTAACATGGAAACAAGACTGCGCACACTTTGTTGATGTACACGTGATCACACTCAAAACCATTCTCAAAACTTCTGTCGAACTAAAAACCAATTTTATCTAAAGAAAATACAGTCATGTCCTCCTATACCAAGAACCCATATCTAGCTGCATCGATAATTCATCCCATAAGCCAATATTCTATCCGCCAAACATTGTGAAAAACTACAGATTGCCTCTTTTTTCCTGCTCATGTTCAATGGCCTCAAAGAGTGCCTTGAAGTTGCCTGCGCCAAAGCCTTGATGATTCTTTCTCTGAATAATCTCAATGAACAGGGTAGGGCGGTCTTCCACTGGCTTTGTAAAGATTTGGAGCAGATACCCGTTCTCATCATAATCAACGAGAATGTGGAGTTGCTGAAGGATGTCGAGGGATTCAGTGATTTTGGTACTAGACGTTGAGAGACGAAGGCGAAGGTTTTCATAGTAGACTGACGGAACTGTGGGCGGTGGATGAGGACTCCGAGAAAGAAGATTCGAACAAGCAGAAACACAACACGTACTGGACAAAAACTCTACGCCTCTCTTCCTCAAATTAGTTACACTCGTAATAATATCCCCAGTCCTCAACGCGATATGCTGCACACCAGCTCCGCCATGGTAATCCACATACTCTTGAATTTGACTCTTCTTTTTGCCGACTGCCGGTTCATTGACCGGCATTTTAACGACTTCATCATAATCTGTCATGACAATGGACCGAAGGGCACTGTATTCGGTGTGAATCTGGCTGTCGTCAACTGACCAGAAACGATGGAAATCCAGGGTACGTTCATAGAGGTCACAGGCAGAGACCATTTCGTTGTCAGGTTGGTTACCGACAATGTGGTCAATCTTCAGGAGGTTAGTGGGTGGGCTGGATTGGAAGCAATTATGGATTGTTAGGTGAATGTTAAAAGTGAAATGGCGCATTGAACATACAGGAACGGAATGATAGGATCTACGGGTGGCGTAATAAACCCGGGAAGGAACGGCCCATTGTATTTTGTACGTTCAACAAACGTGTGCTCCACATCACCGTACTAATCATAAACAATGAGAACCCAAGAAAGGTCAGAAAGAAGCCAATGAATTGCAACTCACTGTTGCGATTGTGGCCATGACAACAGTTCCATTCTCATCCTAGAGCAGGTGGAAGAGTAAGACTTATTTTGCAAAACATAGACAATATGCTATGGGGTCTTACTGTTTCTTCCCAAGGCTCCCTAATTGATTTCGCACCGCGCTCGACCGCCTTTTTGTAAATGGTTCGGCAGTCATCAACCGCAAATGCCACATCTAGAGAGTACTGTAAGCTTCAACGTTGGACATTAACAAGGAAACAACATTGATACATACTCTTTACAGCATCCCCGTGCACACTAGAAAACAAATAAACAAATCAACACCTGGGTACACAGCAGAGGTAGACGACCATGCAAACATACCTATGGAAATCACTCAGAATCTTGTTGTTCGGCTCCAAAGGAGACTGGAACACAAACACAATGCCATTCTGTCTCACAGCATGGCTGACGATTTGACGGTGGCCTGTTTCAAGACCCTTGTATCCGATAGCCTCGAAGCCGACTGCGACATAATTAGAATACACAGATGACAGGACGACAAGAAGAAAATATTGACTTACAGCGGGTGACATAAAAGGACGCAGCTTGCTTGGCGTTTCCGACCCTATGAGAAATGGTGTCAGAGGACGGTGCGGCAGACATTGAAAGCGGTAGGACTTTACCAGAAGGTCAAGTGGTCGTAGCCGTGGTAGCGACCATTGTCTGGGCGAGCTCCTCGTTCGTATGAAGTCATTGCGCAGCAGTAAGATAAAGTGGATATGGGTAGGTGGAAAGCAAGTAAAACGTAGCCTTGGGGGGAAAAACACAAGCGTTGCCTTCTTAATAATGCACACTGGAGCGTGTGACTCTGTCATGGACAGTGAGCGTTGTACGAAACGCGCAGACCCATGTTTCCATATTTAGTCTTGATGATAACTAGCGTCGGTGAGCGCAGTTACCCCACATTATCATGTGACCTCCTGTGGGAAGGTGGGTTATCATTTGTCTCGCCATGGCCTCAATCCTATTTCTGGTCCTTCGTTCCTTTTGGTTGAGACCAAGGTCGTCTACGGCGATGTAATGCATGTCGTTGTAATTGCAATGGGTCTTTATTAATACTCTCCCTTGTTACTAACTTTCGAATAGCTAAGCTACGCTTCAGTAAGCCATAAAAAAATCGTTATTTTTTCTTCTGTTTTTTTTTTTTTAAAGTGATGNNGGCCATTTTTGGTAAGCAGAACGCAGAAATTCATAAACGTGGCGCGGGCTATTTTTCAAATCTGGCTTGACTAGTGGATACATCGCTGGAGAACAACACTGGCATTTCCCATTTGTCTTTGACACATTGCATTTGCTGGTTTTGCCAGTCTTTATTAATTTTGCGTTTAGGACATTCCCAATATTCCATTGTCAACAGCTCAGCCAATAACTCTAGTACGAGCGTAATCATCTGCTCCGCAAAGAATGACTGGGTAAGCTACATTGAGAAAAGATTTTGGTTGAGAGCTTCCATATGCAAGTCACTGGAGTTTTTGTGTTTGTCCTTTTGACTCTCAAGCGCCCGTGTTTGGTTTTATGCCAGCCACAGTGGAGGCAGGTTATAATGTCAGCGGATGTAGCCCCAATCAGTCGTTTGTCAACGACAAATCAAACAAGGCATCATGGATAGTCAACCACTTGATTAAAATGGGAAGCACGGAATTATATCATGTGATCTCATGTGAAAGAACCCGCCAGATCAGATCCCTTCGGGTTTCGATCTCCACAAAGATTGCCGCGTATGCCAAACTCAATCTTCAGTCACCCAACACACCGACAGGCAATCGCCCACTTTCATCTACACCCTCCAGAACTTAACCCTTATCCCATGGATCATAAACGTCTCTTGCGCATCACCTCTCTTTAACACCTCATCTCCCTCTCTTACATTCCTGTGTACCTTGCCACTAGCCCAATGCCTCTGGACATTTCCTGTTTGAAGAAGACAAGGCCAGCCCAACAAACAATGTCAAATCATCTTTGATGGCTCGAACAGGTCGACAAATGTGTGCAGTGCCATCCAGATGTGTCTCGTTCTCATCGTTTCCCATTCCACAACACTCTGAACGAGACACATTGGGCGGAACAACCGCGTCACAAAAATACGAAGAATGGGACATGTTGAAGCACATCAAAGTACGATTTGACACTATCAGCGAGAACCAGGGCGTGTTCTTCTTACCTAACACCCGCCTTCCCGCCTTCTTCAACGCGGGGGGCGGACATCTGGCCGAAAACAGAAACCAAGAGGGACTGCAAACGCCAGCGCGCCGTCTTATAGATTTTGGCTCCTCTTTTGATTGGAAACGCCTCTTTCCTTTTACCCAGAAAAGGAAGGAAATGCATTTTTTTTGCCTGAGGCTGCCTTTGCCACGGACAGGCCTTGCCATGTCACAGAAAGGGCCAACTGTCCTCATCATGTGCGTTTGTCGTTGTGTTTGTTGAGTGATCACATGACATGATATCCGCTGACTGTGCCACCTCCGCGTTTCGCCATCTCCGTTCTGACAGTTTTTCGCCTTTTCTTTCCTTTTCCGTCTTTCTTTTCACACAAGTAACATCATTTTGGGATACAAATGCATCCGAACTTTGGACCCCAACCCGCCGCCTCCCGATCCCGCCGCCTGCCCCAAGTTTTTTCCCACGCTCCCTCAAGTAAAGGGCTGCACGGTTTTTTAGCCATCTCATCACGCATCTTACAAAAGTTCTTTTGGCAAAAAGCGAGCGACTAGAAATAGAAAACGGTAGAAGGAACACAGTCTTGATTGATAGAGAGAGAGAGAGAGAGACAGCGAGAGATGGGAGAATCGTCGAATGCGCCGTCAAAACGCCTGGCGGTTCTCTATGCGTACAATGGATCGCTTTTCCAAGGCCTTGAGAGGTAGGCAGTTATATCATATGAGAGGGAGCGCATGTAAATGGATCACTGATGAGCGCCTGGACCTTTTCTAGGTCAAAGGGATTGAAGACCATCGAGGGTGTCTTGTTGAGCGCCATTGCAACAATTGTCGGTGCAGACGACCCGACAAAGCGAGTTTCGGTAGGCTTTTCAATGCCGTCCGTTCATCCAACTATAAAAAGTAATTGACGTTTTGGAAATCATTTTAGCTCGTCAACATTAGTCGTGCATCTACAACAGAAGCTGGCGAACATGCTGCTCGCCAAGTTCTCTCGCTTGAAGTGGCAGCGAGCGAGAATGCTCCAATGCCAACCCCTGAATCTTTGGCACCTTTATTGCCGGATGGTATCAAGGTGTTCGACATTGTCCAGCTGAACACGTCCTTTTCGGCGAGGAGGACCTGTGACACAAGGACATATGAATATCTTATCCCGGTACGTTGTGGAATGCTTCTCGTGAGTCACGGTTAATGCAGGCTGCTTATCGTCTTTCTTGGGTAGACCTATGTGTTGGCACCTCCCCCGCCCGAAACTCATTACTCGTATGCTCCCTTGTCCGATACAGAGTTTGAGGAGCTTTGGCCCGTAAATGAAAATTTGGGTCCTCCTGGCGGTCTTTTCAAGACTATCAAGCGAGGCATGTCTATTAAGCGGAACAAAAGCCAGGCACGCTCCATGAGTCGCGCAAAAAGTGTGAACCGAAAGGCGAGCCGTAAGGATGCGTCTGGCCCACCAGATGACACTGTGGCGCCTCCTAAGCTTGAGCGCTCCATGTCCAGTCCTTCCCTCCCCTCTCCCCCACCATCTCCGTCATCGCACCCAGCAGAGAAGAAGAGTGGCTTTCGCAAGTTTTTCGAAACGCTTACCCGCGGCCGCTCAAAGACAAGGAATGTTGAAGAAGAAGTGCCCGTCACAATCGCGCGTAGCAAGAGCAGAAAGGGACAGGCTGGGGGAGTTCAGATGACAGCTTCTGGGTCGGCTCAGTCGTTTTCTAACGATGTATCTTACTCAACTTCGTCACCGGAGAAGGAAGATGATTTTGGCTTTATTGCAACCCTCCGTCGGTCGGTATCCCGTAAATCTACTCGCAGAAGAGACCCCGAAATCGCCTCTTTGCGGGGATCTGGGGAGGACGCCGTAGAGGAGGAGAAACCAGAGACTGCTGAACCACAATACTTCGATCCTCTAAACTTCCCTCCACCCACCGAGGAGGAACTTAGCCTGACTCGCCAGTACCGAATCACCGAAGACCAGGTGAAAGCCATGAATCACATTTTGGCCATGTACAACGGAACACACAACTGGCACAACTACATTCCTGGCGCCAAGTACGAAGATTCACGGTGCTACATGCGTATCATCAACATCGAGTGCAGCGCGCCAGAGGTACACTTTGGCATGGAATGGCTCCGATTTAAGGTCCAGGCCAAGGCTTTTGCTCGGTACCAGGTCCGCAAGATGATGGCAATGGCTATCATGGTCATTAGAACCAACACACCACGAAGCATTGTTGCCAATTCATTTGGATATGCCAAGATTGAGATTCCGGAGGCTCCTGCGATGGGATTGATTCTGGATGAGCCGCACTACGACACATTCAACTCTGATTGCGAGAGAAGGTCCGATCCCAAGGGTATCCACTTTGACAAGTACCTGGTAATTTCCAACTGCTTAAAATCTCTGTCAGTACCCATATTAATACTGATTCTTTTGTTTCAACAGCCCGCTGTAACAGAGTTCCGTCACCATTCGCTTCACGACTCCGTGTACCGGGCCGAACTAGAGTCCATGAAATTCAACGAATGGGCACGAAACCTCGATGCTTATTCCTTCCTGTACACGTACTATCTCAATGAACGTGGGGTGATCAAACCAAACACCAACTATGTTACCAAGGCGGCCATTGAACAGGAACGCGCCGCTGCTGAGGCAGCGAAGCAGGGTGTTGCTGATGGATTATTTGTCAAGGAAGAGGCGAAAGCATGAGCTCAGCAGCTCTACATCATTTATTGACAGTTGTGTTAAGTTGTAGGTAATGGGCAATGGTTGGAATAGTGTCGTTATAGGAGTTGTAGTAGTAGCGTTGTAAAGACAGGATGGAAGCCTTTTGGCATATTTTTTGGGGAGCAAGGGCGGTGGCATTCAAAATTACTATTTGTATGATTTGTTTCTGTTCGTATCATTTCCTGTGTCGTAATACATCTCCATGTTGGCGACTCTTGCTTTTAATTTAAATGTACGGTGCTATTTTCTATAGCGTATGCCTTCATGCTAGATTATTGACATTTTGCTCTTTTCAGCTGACTGAGAATGTGTTGTGCTCTTTCGTCGTCTTTTGTAAGCTTTTGGATGGATGAAAAAAAGGCCCGGCGAATAGCTTTTCGGAACCCACTCCGCTGACCGTAAATGGGGGGCGCGCGGCCGCGGCGGTGATGGCTGTGCAGAGCCAAATGCTTAGCCACGCATGAGATAGCCTTTCCAATGTTCACATAAGATACCCACGAACAGCGAGTTGCTCCAGCTCCCAGACAATTCTCCACACCATTACCATTTTTCGACACGAAGCAATAATGGAAGCGATACCAAGACCCACCAAGACAGGTAATCCATTTGGTGCGGGAATCAGACGCTCATGGGCACCGCCAAGCCCAGACGACGACTCAAGTGTTGGCGACGAGGTTGCTCAGCTTGTGGCCCTCTCAAAAAGAACACTAGAAGTACAGGAGGAGTCTGCGAATGCTACTGCTAGGGCATTGGCAACCGCCAAGCAAACGGAACAGCTGGGAATGGAGAACTTGGTGAAGCTCAATGCACAGGGTGGTACGTAGACATGATCTGAAAAGTTGCGGGGACGACATGACTAAAATCCACTCGCTTTGTAGAACAACTTGACTCAATACATGTAAAAACCGAAGAGACTGGGCACAAAATCAAAATTGCCGAAGCCAAAACCTCGTACCTCGACAAGCTCTCTGATTCCTTCCTCCGGCCGATATTTGGCGGTGAAAAGCAAATTAATCAAAAAGATTCCCAGCCGTTTGAGTGGAAGGCACCGCAGGGCGTGGACGGTAAACCTCTTTGGGGACGGCGTATTAGCAGTTTACCTGAGGAATTCCCTGGCGCTATCGCAAAAGGAGCTGAACCCAAGAGCACAGTCAAGCCTGGCGGAATGCTGGGAGACTGGGCGGACGAGGAGGACAAGACACAATCTGAGGTGCATGAACAAGTGATTGAGGAGAATATGGGACAGATTAGTGGCATTGTCAAGGGAATCAAGTACCAAGCGCAGGCGATGGGACAAGAGATAGAGCGACAGAACCATGTCATTTCAAGGACGGAAGGGAATGTCATGGAGCAAACCGATAGAATTCAGGGTGTAAATAGAAGATTGGATAAGATTAGCAGAAAGTGAATGTATCATAGCGGGATATGTAATTTTGGCGACACACACTGCGTGCAGCAACCTTGGTCGTCTCATGGTTTGCTTGTTGGTCCTCCCTCCAGGGTTAAAAGGTAGGGCTTACTGTAGGAAGCCTCAAATGAGCGTTCAAAAAATACACAAAAACTTGTTCAACTTGTTTTGCTTTTCCAACAGCCTGTACACGTGACACATGCTCACGTTCTCACCACTCATTGCAGCACGCGCTCTCGCTGGTGGTTGCGACAACAAACATGCAAGTTTAAACGAATAAGCCAAAACCTCAACTTATCCTGAAGCAAAAGGGCACTGAGCACAAACCGGAAAACATGGCTTTATAAAAAGTCGCAGGGAAAAGTGCTTTCCGTCGTTAGAAGAGATATAGAGACTGACAGACATTTTGGACATTTTTGTGTGGGTATTTCCGTGTTTTTGTATTGGAGGAGTCAGGGCGTCTGCGCATCCGCTAATGTGTTGTGCAGTTCTAAGTTATTCGCTACTGCGTCTATCTAACGGAGGATAATATCAAACAACCTCACGACTGCTATCCGAGCGGTTGACGCTGTTCCTCAGACATTCGCGATCTGCAAAACATTTGCAGTCGAACTTGCCAAGTGAAGCAGGCACTCGTTCTACGCACAGGCAGCACACAATACGCACACACACACGCACGCCCACACACAAAACGCATTGTGCGCACGCTTTTCTCCTACCTTCCACCTCGCTCCTCCATCGTTTCCCTCCTTGCGCCCATGCTATCAATGTCGTCCATAAAGCCGTCACCCCTGTCTCCAACAGTCCAACTCCCAGAGTACTTCCACCTTGTTGACGTCAATCACCTCACCCAGCTAATAGGTAACTTAACGTTCTTGCGGATCCTTGTGTTTCTCGTATTAATCGGCACGCTCCCCGCAGCTGACATGTTAATCCGCCTCACATCCCACAACGACCAAATACCGCTAACAAGCTCAAATTTGACCCGGTTCCACTCGCGCGCACCACCAGGAATCAGTATACCAGAGTACCTCAAGCGGATTGTGAAATATGCGTCGATTGAACGTGTGTGCCTGTTGATACTGTTGATTTATATTGATCGCGTTTGTGAGCGTCATCGGGGATTCACTATTTCGAGCTTGACGGTACATCGATTTGTCATTACGGGGATTACATGCGCCTCCAAGGCGCTGTGTGATTCATATCTGGTATGAGTTTCTATCTGAAAAGCTGACGTATCGTTGGTATTGTTCTTGAACTTTATCTCTGACATGGCAGACGAATACAATGTACGCCAAAGTGGGCGGAATTACAACAAAGGAACTCAACATTCTCGAATTGGAATTTTTGTTTTTGATTGATTGGCATTTGGCTGCTAATGTAGAGATGCTACAAAAGTATTACGCAAATCTCGTGCGGCAGGTTTGTTTTCATTTTATCCTGGTTTTGTTTCATTTACTCGACTCGTAGCGCTAATTAGAGCTTTGCTGGTAGCACCCGCACTATACAAGGTTGACAAGACCTATAGTATCTCCAGTTTCACCCTCCTCGACGGAGAATATGATATACTCTGTTGTAAATACTGTACAGATGCAACAGTCATCCTCGGAAATAGAATGGGTTGATTGATAAAAACTCTCTCCAAAAGGAGAAAACGTCATTTGCATATTTACAACTGCATGCACCACACGCATGCTACATTACCCACCAAAATATAAAAAAAAATTAACAAGCAAATCATCAAGCAAAGTAGACTCCCTCCCCAGGCCACACCCATTCTGCCTTAACGACCTCTTCAAATCCAATTGATTTATCTTCTTCACTTTTAAATAAATTATTCCACACACATTTCGCAAACCCTTGATGCGCCCTCCAATTTGGGTGCGCACCGTCTGCAGCGCTCGCAAGGAAACGTTTATAGACATTTTGGTCAATAGGTTCCTCAATTGTCGGTTGTATCGTGACTTTAAATTGCGTAACGGGTGACCAATCGTACTCGTGTACGACTCGTCGAATGCTGTTGTTCACCGCCCGGCATTTTCGGCGACAGAGGAGGATATCGGCAGTGGACGATTCGGGACCCAAAATGCCAGACACATCCGGAATCGTCAAGAGACAAACAAAACACTTATCGACGCAGCTCCGCAACAGCTGTAACGCTTCCACAAGTGGTTGACAAATGCGTTGATCCGCTTCAGCATTCAAATCTCCCGACCAGTCCAAGAGTACATCATTCGCTCCAACCCACACAAAAACCATTTTCCACGCGTTTTTCATCAACGTGGCTTCAGGCTTATTAAGCTTGGATATGAGGTCGACGATCTGATCTCTTACATCTCGAGCCGTCGTTCCCGATCGAGCAAAATTCCATCCTCCATCATGTCTAGCTCCACATCGGGTTTTCGTCTGGCTCAATCCGACCAGATTTGGGGAGAACGTTTTCAATAATTTCCCTACAGATATGACGCTCGGATGAGATCCAGCAATACACGTCTTATGTCTCTGCTCGCCGGACAAGAGCCAAGCAAGGTGTTTGTTTGTCTGCTTTGATAGGTTCAGCACGGGGGTGTGAGTAGGGTCGTCCAAGCATAGCCCCGTCATGAGCGAGTCCCCGAGCGATATCAGTAGTTGTATGTCCTGAGGGTGGAGTGTGGCGGATGTGGGTGTTTTGAATGTTGGTGATGTGCACTGCAGCGATAGCGAAGACGAAGAGGGACTCTTGTTGAAGCCCAGGGCAGACCATAGAGTCGAGGTGCGTGCAGCGGATTCTCTACTGGTCGTGTACCACGTCTGTGGTCGTGTATCTGGAACGGGCAGCACTGGTGATTTGGCTTGTGTATGCACAACCAGGGATGTGGGTCGCATGACTCCGTCTTTCAGTGCATGTGCGGCTGCCGCCGCAATGGATTGCACGGTCCTATGTCTAGCGGGCTTGGGTGGTGGGACTGCTCGTGGTTGCTGAGTTGGTTCTGCTGAGGGTGCTACGTCAGGATTCAGTGTCTTGCGAGGAGGCTTCGGGGGAGGTGATTGCGTATTAGCGAGTGGCAGCTGGAATTTATCATTGTCCATCCAGGAGGGGAAGCCGAATGGGTGCGGTTGGTCCAAGACTTTGTCCAACGTTCTTGGCGGCATTGAGCTTTCGAGAGTGGCAGTGTTAAACTGAGTATGATGCTGCAATTGCGGCTGATTCTGTGGTAAAGATTGCTTTGCCCCTGCCAAAAGAGCCTTGGGAGGTCTTGGCGGAAGGGTGTAGGTAGAGTCTGGCCGTGTCATGTCGGGAACAAAGCCCCCCGTCAAGGGCGAAAGTTGCTTTGCTCTTGCTTGCTCTCGTTCAATAAGAGCGCCAGAGCTTGTTGCCTCAAATTAACCACGTGGTCCAAGCCACACTAGGTAAAGATCACTAGATAACTAAGATAATTTGTAGGCTTCACATTTTGACAAAAAGTGACCTTTGCGGTATTCTATCTTCTAGAGTAGTATACTCTATGCTAGTAGGATCTACTTCTTGAGCTCAATTAAACTCCTCCACTCCCCTTGCCGGAATTCACTTGGATCGGGAACAAACATCTGGATGATGAAATATTACTTTCTGCGACCAAAAAGGTCGCCCACTCTTCCGCTTTCTCACTACTATCCATTTGAACCCATAAGGTTTGCTTGGAATATTTGATCTCTAGAATATTCTCCAGCCCACGAATGTCTAACAAGTCTTGTGGAACTATCCGTATGTCACAGAACGCTTTGTCGAGCATGATGCTAATGCCGACAAAGGTGGGATCAGCGGCGGAGCATTCAACCAGAGTTAAAATACGGCCCGGTGCACTAGTCGCGGTCATGATGTGCTTCCTCCATGTGGAAGCAAGGGAGTTGTAATTCTTTACGGGATATGTTCCTTGGAGAATCGTCTGAGTTGTTTCGAAAGGGAGATGGAATGCTCAGAGAAAGCAATATCAATTAACCTTATCTTTGCGCACTTACGGCCGGCAGCTGATTGAATAAGGATTTCCTCTCCTCTGAACGCGTGGCAGAGAGTTTGCCACGCAATTGTAACTTGAGGTCACTTTTGCTTGGTGTCACTTCCACCCCTTTCCGCAACAGAATGACGCGGAGAAGATGTCGGCCAATGCAGCATGCATACGTAACCGTGACAGCTAGCAATATCACGAACGTTCGGGTTCGGAATTCAGTAAAGGGATTCTGGTCCGACAAGTTAAGCGTAGCGATAATGATGCCGCAGCTGAGAAGAAAGTTGTAGACAGTCAATCCAATGAATTTGCTCTCATTAAACTCTGACCAAACTCGTCGGGTTTTGATTGCTGTGCGATGATTTATGTCAGCTTCTAAATTGTGCCTATAGAATCGAACGTTTTCATCACGACTCACCCAAGAAAGTCAAACACAACATCAACAGCCCAGCGTAGATCTCCAATGCAATAGTAACCCCATTCTGTACCGCTTCATTAGGTGACGAGCAAACATCAGTGTACGTCCCCGCCGATGTATTCTCCACTCGGCGGGGTTGTCGTGGAGAGAGAATAGACCATATGCAGAGGAGAAGCACTGGAAAGAAAATCAACGTCCCGCTGGTTCTCAGAAGAACCACATCGGGCATCGCGTTGCTGTGGAGCACTCGGTTGTCGAATATCCAATAGATTCGCCAAAGTTTAACCAGCAAATTTACCTGTAGACATTCGACAACGGTTAGAAACACTTGTTGACGACGTCATTAATGCGTAAAGTTCCTACCAAGACCAAACTAATACCAATAACAAGCAACCAGGCATAACTTGTGCATGCCAATACCGTCGGCCGAGCAGCGTCCGCAAAAACTCCAAGAAGCACCAACCCCAGTCCCAGCAAAATGAGGAAACAAAACAGAGACGAGACAGCCTTGAGAGTTTTGTCGTGCCTGAATATAATCACCAATGCCAAGGAAACAACCACCACAGCCAGCATGATGCTATAGAGCAAAAGAGCTACAATAGTTAACGGCGATCTTGTGTCGATGAACACCGGAACCAAAATTGGACTGTCCACTGGCACTGTGGTGGTACCGTCAAAGAAGATAGGTTTTGTCAAGAGATGCGTAACAACGGAATATTCATCGGATACCGCAACCGGGGCAAAACTGTCTCCGTTCCAGTTGAAAACATTGTATGCATTGACACGCTCATAATTATCATCCAGAACGATATCTCCAGTGACACCTACGAGACTTTTCTGTAGGAATGTCTGAAGCGTAAGTGCTGGAAATGTTTGAGTAGCTATATTTATCATCCGAAGTCAGAACTGGTAATAGTTAGGTTTCAATGATTCGAGACAACATACCTATCTCGTTGATTGTATAGTTTTGCAGTATGTTGTGGTATGAATGTATCAGTCCGAGTAAGCAATCGACGAAGAACCCTGAGAACTGGGCTGGCGCGCTGCCGTACGTAGCGGTAAAGCTGGATGCAGTTGCAAGATTAGACCTTAGGGCGACGTGAACAAGAACGACATAACATCCTCCCACTTTTTCAGGAACTCATCTCCCATTGGTCCAGAGAACTCGCGTGGGGCACTCATCAGAAATCCTGCAATTGAACCAGAGTGAGTTTGTCAATTCTCACCAAAGGTATGAATACGTAGGAGCCTACCACGCAACAGGTGACTATTATCCGGGACCTCATTTCTCATGTAGTCAACAATACCTCTCATATTCTCCCCTCCAATCCACACATAGTCCTTCCCGACTAGACCAGCCTCGTGTGCATGGCGATATAGGCTGCTGAACTCATCATACATTCCGCAAAACAGAATAATTCGAGCATTGGAGGCCGCAATGACCGAGAAGTCGAGACTCTGATCGCCAACATTGAAACCCAAGCGGGAGAGTACCTCCATATTTAATTGAGCAGCACGACGGACGGCTGCGTCGGCCATTGACTGACCATAGACGGTGTTCGATGCAATGATGGCGATCTTCTTCCAATTCATGGCAGCAGCATAGTTGACTATAGCGGTTCCAGTCTTATCATCCGATGGGATTGTTCGCCAAAAGTTTGGAAATGCCTGCCGTTACAGACAAGAAAAATTGAGCAACGCAAAGCAGACCATCCCTATATAATCTTGATGATGCAACTCACCGCCTTGTCTTCAAAATCTGTAGCAGTTGATGCGCCGGAACATTGCAAAATATGATGATTTTGCAAGACGTAAGAAAGCACCTCCGTAGCACCAGAATTGAACTCGCCAAGCACACCATGGCTTTTATTCTTCATGTCAAGGATGGCGGCAACCGGTAAGCACGCTATGAATTATACGTCAATTAAAATGCACTCACCGCAATAGCGCTGATACCGTAATTGACAGTGTCGCTCTTGCTTTTTCTTGTATCAAAATATGACATTCTTATGGTGGCTCCCGGTAGAAGATCGTCGTTGCTGTTAATTGTGCTCACAACGAGGTCAAGGGACTTTTGAATGGAGGACTGCCAGACCAGAAAACCGTAATGTTACAGCTGTAGACGACAGATCTAAACTTGTAATCTGACATGCTCACCGTCTCTATAGTGTAATTAGAAAAGGGCAGCATCACATGAAACCGAAGTTCGGAGGGCCCAGTGCCAGCGATTACACCGGGTGCGATCAAACTTAGACATCGCAATACAACGCTAATAGTAATTAGCGTTCTGGATAACATTCTAGGCAGGTATTGAAAATTGTGAACGTGAAACTTAATCACCGGGCAACTGGACTGAACCATTTATAATATGGCAGTGTCTATTTATCTTCGGGACTGCATAATACATCAAATGAAAACATCCATTATCAAGTATTTTCATCTGTGTATCTTCGTATAGCCACAGCACAGCAGAGGTATTCAAACTTTGGCTTCCGACATGTAGCTTGCAAGCAAGGCCGATTCATTTGTCCTTCATTTCGACATAGCCACATCAGACCATTCAAAGATAGTCCTCAAACCAAGAGCAGATTTGCCTTCTGGAAGTAACTCCCTCGGTCGCCAGTAGCAAACAACGGAAGAAAATCGGTGGCACCATGCTATACACCCGCAATAATAACTTTTGACAGGATTAATTCCAAATTCTGTCGGTAATTAAAGTTCTGGTTCCAACGGGTAGGATATATTAATAGGATGCTCAAATTGGATCTTGGTAACTTTGTGCCAAACTTCCGAGATGGCTGAAGGATCTTGCAAATGAATAGCCCGCAAACATTAGCGCGTGAAAATAACATGCACCATATGGTCGGCCAGTCTGGTTATTTGCTTGTCCAATAATAACTTTGACAGGATTAATTCCAAATTCTGTCGGTAATTAAAGTTCTGGTTCCAACGGGTAGGATATATTAATAGGATGCTCAAATTGGATCTTGGTAACTTTGTGCCAAACTTCCGAGATGGCTGAAGGATCTTGCAAATGAATAGCCCGCAAACATTAGCGCGTGAAAATAACATGCACCATATGGTCGGCCAGTCTGGTTATTTGCTTGTCATCAGGAACTGATGAACTGATTGAAACTTCAAGAAGAAGTGGATGCAATCAGAACATGTCGACTGGGAGATATTTGCACTCATTCGGATCCTCAAAATCATGATGCGGAAATGAAACTGGTGCTAGGTTCCGTAAGTTGTCGTTCTATTTTAAGAAAAAACATTAAAAGAGAGGATTGAGGAACCCATTGAACCATCCTTGAAAAAGTAGGCCGGCCGTAACATAGTCCTACAACAGCTAATCTACCAGTCAATGTGAACTAGCAAGATATTCTCGGTCCCAGCCAATTTTGAATGACGACCTGCCATTTCTCCAATTTTTTTCCGGAATAACTAACGAGGGGTGAACCTCCAATGAATATAGCTTTCCAGGTATTACCGTGAACTACTATCGAGACCTCCAGCTCTTCTGTAGTTGTTTCCCTCTTCAAATCCTTCCTCGGAAGTAACAGCCTTGTCATTGTGTCCCAAAATAGTTCGAGATCTGATAGCAAATGAAAACCATCGAGGACCGCAGCATCCTGTTGACATCCGAAAAACTGCATATTCCGGGGTTCAGTCCTCTAGACACCGCTTGTCCGCTGATAGTTTCTTTCATGTGCGATGGCACCAATTACAGCGGGAAACCGCTGCACTTGCATAATACACGGGAGACAAGATGTCCGTAAAGTATTCCCAAGGTTAAAATCTCTTATTCATTGTTGCAATTGCATCTATCGCAACATTTTATGAACATTCATGGAGGAAATGAATCGTACTTTACGCAAAGTGAAATGTTGCATACATAAGTATTTCTGCTAGAAATTCGATTGCTTTCAACAGCGTAGGTGCAAGTACCAAGCATTACCGCTCCAACAGATGAAACAATTCAAATCCAGGACAGCTTCGTCAGAAAGGAGGTCGACAACCGAACAATCCATAATATCGGTTCGTGCAGCGCAGACAAGCACAAAACAGAGGAATTCTTATTGCGATGTCTTTTTAAACCATTTGGATACAATATTTCAGATACAAATAATGAAATCGATACGTGTGTATATAATGTTGTAGATGGCAACACTATCCAGTTATCCATTACGACAATCCTATGCTGTCATATACAGAAGATTATTACCTATAAATCATGAAACTATCGCCAAACCGTTCACCGCGGCATTCTCATATATCATCCACTCCTAACGCTACGGATGGTTTTCCAAAGTTTGCATCAAATCCAACCGCACCTTCCGCAAAGAAAACGGCGCCGTCAGCTCCCACATCCTTACGCTTTCCAAAATCAAAGGCAAAAGGGCTAGACCCTGCTTCATCTTCATTCATTCCCAAAAGACCGTAGCGCCGCCAACGCGGTGAAAGCCTTAACCACCTTGTCGAGCCACCAGCACGCAAACCGGCTCCATGTAGTATGATCTCAAAGTTCTTCAGATTGCGTTGGGAGAGGACTATATAAAATGGGTCCATGTCCGATTTTGTCATGTCCAAGCGACCTGTGCGATCAAGGGGCCTACGCGCATCAAGGATGTCTTCGATTGTTTGGAGGATTCGAGTTGATGAAGAGTCTGGGCTACTCATGAATGCGTCGCACAAATCATATGTCGACGTGGAGGTGGTTGTTGTGCTTGTTGACGTTGGGTCTGTTTCGTCCGGTGCGGGGGTAATGGTGATGGTCTGTGCAATGTCAGAGAGCGCGGAAAAGCGACGGTCAAGAACACCTTGTGGTTGATCAGGTATGGATACATGGCTACAAGTTGTGTAATCTGTCCACACAAAATCTGAGGATTGGAATGTTAGTAGGCCGCGATTGCGATGCCAACTTTGATGAGTAAGTACTTACAAATGGCGGATTTGAATTTGGTGTACGGATTTTCCTCCTTGGATGGCAGAGTTTTTTCTGAAGCTCCAGTCCTTGCGTGCGCAGATTGACAATGCTGATGGTATTGCCATTGGTGACAAAAATCCGTCTGCGTTTCCTTCCATGTGCCCTCGTCATGTGTGCCCCGTTCTGGTTCTGGAGCGAGTACAGTTGTTACCGGTATGGGAAGAGGTCTGTCCACTACTGAAGCGTGCGAGTTGATGGATGGAAGCTAGAGAAACACAGTGAGCTGGGAATTAGGGCTAATATGCCTTGGAAAAAAAGAGCAAGACACATACTATCGCGAATAAGTAGGTGGGTACCGTCTTGCCCTCATTCTTTTGCTTTCCTCGCAAAGTCCTTTTTGCCAGAAACTTGTCCAAAACATCCAAACCAGCCCTACTTCCAATCATCAGTCCTGCATACCGATAAGGATCCTCTTCAGCTCTGTCATTTATCTGCTCGACATTCCCGCTCACAAACTTGGCAAACCAATCACGTACATCGGCACTCTCATTTTGGTCTACCTGATCGTTTTCTCCCGCATCCCCAGCTCGATCTGGTCCCATGCCACCCATCCGACCATGTCGGCCCCACGACGTACGCGAATGGTTCCATGTCGTATGACCGCAGTCCCACCATTCGCGCAGATCAGAATCTTTGTTTGTCAAGCCTCTAACACAATGGCCATCATGAGCCCAAGTACCCTCTACTTGAGAACCAAAGGACGGTACAACCTCCGCAACCTCTCCATGGCGAATCCCATGAAATTGGGAAATAGTATCTGCACCGCCAAAGAAAAAACCATCGTCGGCGGATGCTGTCTGCTCTTCCTCTTCACAAATGGTATTGTTGCGAACTATGGTCTCAAGATTGGCGAGGGTTGGGTCAGTAGTAGTGTCAAAGCCAGCAGAGGTGCGTAGTTGGATATCACGCCAAGTCGTTCGACCAACTCGTCGTAGACATTGCTGGAGGGATTCTAGACCTGAGGATCCATCAATAATCAAAGTGTGCTTGGTGGGGTGGGACGATGTTCGTGTGTGGATCGTAACAAGGGGTCCGCCGTGGAGAGTCGGGTGAAGCATTACACGCATCGTCCAAGACTCTGGTTCTGTCGGTACGCTCCCTCTTCTATAGTGTAATGGGAAATCAACCCAGCCCACATTGCTTCCAACTTCCATGCCGAGATCAAACACCCTACCCTGCCCATCCCCTTTCCTGAACCCTCTTTGAACACCCCATTCAGGTTTTTGAAGCACCCACTCCACTGCATTTCTCCAAGCCCGGCAAACCCCTTTGCAGGATAAAATTAAATCATCTAGGCAAGGTGGATTCGTATGTAGTCGGGTAAATAGGATGAGAAGGATATCTGTTGGAAGAGCTGCAGGGCCATTGCAAACTGATGATGACATGCTAAGTCAGGAGACGAGAAGCTCTGGACCGTCTGCACTCTAGGGAAAAGAAACGATTAGGGTTGGTATTTCTTTCCTCTGGTTACAGATCTGATCGGAAACTGACGCTTACGGAGTTGCTGCGCCATAGCCAAGCCACGCTCGAGCGCATACCCGAGAACATGGCGCCCCAATTCCCCCTATTGAGTTTAGAACTGTTATTCACGCTAAAAGAGTTTGGAAATCATCCAACCATGAATAATACTGCGGGCGACGATCAGAATTGACGTATCTAGATCGTACACTTACTTCCAAAGCGCTTTGAATATTGTTCAAGCCAATCACCACCATTCTACCTTCTAACACCTTTGAATAATGTCCATGGTCGAATTGATCAATGTCCAACAAAAACCGCGGTATTTTGGGAAATGCAGGGTTATCAAGTGAAATACAGCATTGCAGCCTCTGACGGAACACGGTATTTCTGGGGAGATCCCGTAATAAAAACAGCAATGAAGCGTTTATTTTGAGCATTAGATAACCTCTCGGAACAATTTGCCTTGTGACTTAAACGGCTAGACCCGCGCGGGAACGATCAAGAACATTAATGTTCTGGCAGATCGGTGAAGGAATACGTAAAACTTTGGTCGGGAAGGGAGATTACAAGGCGTGATGCAGCATGTAATATTTATCGAAGTGTTACATGGGTATTTTACAGTATAGCTATAAATGAAAGCGCAATCTCACACTCTGGCTATACACAATATTCTACGCATTCATCTCCTCCAACTTTTCCTGCAATTCCCTTTGCACATCACAGAGAACCAGATAGACATTCCATATCCTTGTGTCTCTGTACCTTGGCTTTATTTTGATGGGCGGAAGCCACTTGGCTGGCCCCTCTAGTTCCTCACCGTCAGAGTCTTCATCGTCGTTTTCTTTGTCCAGTTCAGGATGCCCGTCCCCATTTACTTCCGAGACCAGTTCCTCGTCCTGTTTCCTTTTTTCTTCCCACGCATGTAAAAGTACAGTCAAGCCTGTTCTCAAAGCAGCGACAATGAGCAAAAAGTCATTGATCAGCTGCCATACATCCCCTGGCCGTATTCCGTTTCCATCAATGAGTGCCTGGAACTGGCCATGCTTGTAAAAATCTACAATGTACGAGTCGAGAACCGTGTTGCTGTCAAGGAGTTCAGAGACAGTTGGAACCACTGTATGTTGAAGTGTCACACCGCTACGGAGAGTGCGAGACATTTCTTCCACGGACTCGAAATTGTCGTCCTTGCCAGAGAGGGCTATGAACGGAGATCTGGCCACATAATTGAGCGATGTATCCGCAAGACGAGCAAACATGATTGATTCTTTCGGAACGGCACTGCGAGTCTTCACAAAGGCCCGCCCAGATAAAGGCAGATAAGTTGTTTCCTCCTCTTTCAAGGTCCGCACATAATGATGGATATAAGACTCCATGATTTGGAACACTAGAAGGTTATGCTCCGAAAGGACCTTGTGCATTGCCTTGGGCATAGGCTCAAGGAAAACTTTTGAAGGCGATCTTTTGATTAATTCTTCTGTAAAGGCCGTAAGAGTCGATGGCCGTTTCCGCCTGCCAGGATAAATGATGCACCGTAAGCCCAACGTCGGATTAATCATCGATCAATGATATCACCGCCCTTACCGGCCAAACAAGTGGGCAAGACATGTTAACATGGTCAATTTAGGATCCGGTCCAGTGGCGACCTTTTCTAGTACACCAGAATTCAAAAGAACCGCAAAAGACAAATTCTGCAATTTCCACAAGTTTCAGAGATTTGGTCCAAAGAACCAAATCAGTGTCTTCAAGATAAAAGTGAAAACCGTAAACCTACCATCGGCTCCGTCCAATACAAGTGAGAAACAATCCCTGCCAAGTTAATAGGGTGTCCATTTGCATCCAGTAGCTCCGCTCTGCGCAAGTACTCAATAGAGAACCTCAAATGGTGCAAAACTTCCTGTTTTGTCGCTGGGTTCACGATGGATAATCTTCCCAACGAAAGTACTCCTTCCAACATTTTCTGTCCCATGTCCGCTGCGTCCGCGTCGCTCAGCAGCTGATGCAACCTGAGAACGAGTGTTGTGGAGAGCGGAAAGTGTCCACTGAGATCCGGTAGCCGAGAAGCAAGGAGACGATAGACCTTTTCGAGGGGCAATCCAAAAAAGACCACGTTACCAAGCAGATCAAATCCACGTCTTCCAGCTCGTCCAGCAGCCTGTCTGTACTCTAGTGCGGTCAAAAACACGCTGTCCTCGGTGAAGACTGAAGTAACAGCTGGCATATTGATACCCAGAGCTAGCGTTCCAGTCGCAACAACTACACGTAGCCATCCTGCACGGAACCATCTCTCCACAAGTTGACGATACTGCAGGTTCATTCCTGCATGATGGACTCCAATACCACGTCGCAATGCTGAACATAGTTTAGGATCAACCCTTCCCCGCCTTCTCAACTCGGCAATTTCTGCATCAATTTCCGATGGCGATAGATTGGACTTCAACCCGGCAAAACTGAAGGCGGCTAACGGGGCCTCGGGGTCAAACGTGGCCTCCCAGCCCACATCGGAATCCGGAAGATTGTCAGCGTCGTCAGACCGCGTTTGTGCCCGCGCTTGTTTCTCTTGCGCGGCTTGCCGGACAGCCTCGGCAGCTTTCCAGGCCTGCCATGCTCTGACCTTGGCTTTCCATTCTGCACTCGTTCGCTTGTACTTTTCTTCAGCTTTGACCAACTTCAACCAGATTTGTAGTCCTAACTCCTCCACGCTGTCACGGGAGTAGTTGAAGAGGATGGCCGGGAGTTTCCCATTTCTATGGAGGTCATGACATAATGCCATCACATTCTTCAATGCAAACTTCAGCCCAACGGGCTCATCCCCAATGGCACTCTTACAGGTTTCCCATGTAGAACGGAGATTCCCCGCCATTCTGTCCATGACGCGGCGGTACGGTCCCGAATTTCGTGCGCCCGGCATCTCCATCCAGCTCTGCAATATCGCCTTTAATTCATTCTGGTACTGTATGATATCAGATTTTTTGATACACTTGTGGCCGAAATACTCTTCCGGGTTCAGGTTTGATGGTAATTCAACGCCTTCCCCACGTTGCTCACTAGCCATGGTTTCATATAACTGTAAGCATTCGAAAGGTTCCAAATGGAGATCATCAGGAATAGTAGTAGCACCAAGTGAGAGAGCGGCGACTGGATGCAGATGGCAAAGACTGGTACTCGGTCCGCTAGAACCTTCATCCAACCTTGTGAACTTGGGTTGCTTCACGGGGAGATAAACGAATTTTCGGAGATCGGAATACCGGTGCGCATGTCTGACCATTTCCAACTTGTGCCCTTTTGCGGATTGCACGGCTTCCAACCACTACATTCGATAACACAGCCATTAGGCAATTATTCATAACGAAAAGTTGCTCTTTTCCTCTCTCACCTGACCAAACTCTGTAGGATTACCCACTGTGGCTGAAAGCGCAACAATTGGACAAGGTGCAAGAATAAGATTTTGCTCCCAAATCAAGCCACCTTCAAGGTTACCTGTGTTGGGGAATAGCATATAAGCAACGTGTACACAATTGCTTGCCCGTAGAAACAGCGTCACCTACTGATGCTATGGATCTCATCGAAGATGATACGCCTTAGACGTGGGGTCCATTCGGCACTTACATCGGGCTGGAGCATCAATATTTGTAATATATGCGGTACCTATGGACCGGCAAGAATTTTACCACAAATTCATGATGCCAGCTGCGAAGAGCACCTTGGCAACTTACCGTAATCAAGACTTGACACTTTAGAGGCTCATGGACTCGATAATCTTTGGTATGGACGGCCCATACGGTTCGCCCCGGGTGCTTGTAGACCTTTGAGAACCTCGCCGAAATTTCCGCGGCGATCTGATTTACAAGCGCTTTTGTCGGCGCAACATACACAACGACCCCGTCATCACTCTCTCGCAGCACCTTTTCAATCGCATAAAATGCAATGAATGTCTTGCCGGCAGAGGTTGGGGCAACCACAAATACAGATTCGTCGGCGTCGATTTTGTCAAGGACTTTACGCTGCCATTCATCCGGAAGGAAATCGACTCTGGGGTCTGGAGCAGATCCCATTGTACGGTCCATATGCGATCCGTAATGCAACATCTGAAACATTGTTAAACTGTGGTGGCTCTTGAGCCACGATATGTTGGTCGGACGACGGGGGTATTTGAATTGAAACGAGAGCGGGTCATCTTCGGCGAGCGCGCCTTGTATCCCGTCTGATTTGGCCGAGCCCTTCTTAGCTGCAGATCGTTCTTTGGCACTAGAGCCTTTTTTCGTTTTATCACTCGACTTGACTTTCACTTTCGGAGACGGTGATGTGGCCCCTGGCTCCAGTAACCCAATCACTTCCAAAACGTTCGACGCTTCCGTCACGGTCGCTTTCGTGGATGCAGTAGACGTTATTATCTGTCTGCACAGTTTGAAGATCTGCACCAAAACAGGCATTCCCTCCGCTTTTCTATCGTGGGTCGTCTCCTCTCCGTCTGGCCCGATACAGAACGTAGCCCACTTTTTCAATAGGATCATGACAAGATATAGGCTTTGCTCTTCCGCTAAGGAGCTCGGCACGTCACCCTTGGCAATTGCGCGCTCCAATTCTAACCGCTGCGTATCAATGTTTTCCATCCGCTCTATCATGTCTCGTAAGGTAGTCCACTTCTTGCGGGCCGCCTCTTGTTTACCAGCTTGGAGTCGAGTATCATTGGCAGCTCGGATGGCATCCGCCTTGCCAGTTTTCTTTTTACCAGAAGCCTTCGCTCCACTATTCCCTTTGCTTGTAGTTGGTTGATGTCCATGCGACTGGACGATAACTGTCTTGGGTTTCAGAATTCTGCCGCTCGCGCCGGTCAACGAACTGGCATACTTTTGTATGGAGAAAGCATGGCGTTGCTCCGATTTCCTCGCAAAACCGGCTATCTTTTGAGCGCTAAAGACTCTTCCTCCCGGTGCAGGCCTTTTCAAGGACGGCAGAGGTTTATGTACATGCCAATGATGCTTTTCGTAATTTGGAATCACTTGGGAATCAAATGCAGAATCAGTGGCACTGGTATCGATCACCGCGGTTGGTAGATGTGGTAAACGGTGCATCAGATATGGCTGATTATAAGGAAGCAGAGGCAGAAGGGCTTCACTAGATTCAGTCGAGGTAGATGCATGTATAGCAACATTCACAGGACTTGTTCTGGCTACTTCTTGAAGTGCCATCAAGTCCCATAATGTTGACGTATCATCATCTCGCGTAATGGCTTTCCAGGTTTCCTCGGCTTTACAGACTTGTGGTAAATCACCAATCCAATCTTTTAGGGATGCGGCGCCACTATCATGGAGTTTCGCAATGATCTCAAGTAATAGAGACTTGAACAGGCGCTCATCGACAATATCCATATCATCATTGGTCGAATCCGCATTAGTCACCAGATTTGTGGCCGTTACATAAAAGCCGGTCAAAAAGTTGTCAAGCGAGGCCATATGCTCACGATCAAATGGCAGTGATGCCTCCCGCCTGGCACGCACTTCCAGGGGTGTAGTAGGTAATAATAACGAATGCAATAGAAATATTTTCGCCAAGTTTTGCTGAAAGGCGTCAAGTCCAGGAAGAATTCGGCTGAGAGTTTGTCCGACGACTGGGGCATCGGGAGCCATAGAAGCCATCTTGGTGTTATTAGCGTACTCGAAAGTTACTGGGTCAACATGCGCAGCGATGGCAGCGTCCAAACTCTGTCTAGCACTCTGAAAAGCATCCTGGTGAACGGCACGATCGGAGGCTTGCATAAAACTAAGTGATGTATGGAACACGAAGCTGACAATCTAGTGTACATTGAGAAGAAAAAGTGAGTACAACTCGCCATCATTTAAGTAGATACTGGAGTGCACAAACCTTATTGTCCCGAAAGATATCCTCGGACATGAGAGTCACTGTTAGACCTTGATGCAGAAACATCCACATTGACTCTAGCATCATGCGGCGCTGTGCATTGTTAATTTCATTCTGTTTGTCACCATCGACAGACACCGCTGTGCCGTCATCGGTCATGATAAAGTACGGCTAAAAGAGAGGTGTGTTTGAACATTGTACAATACAATTCAACGTAACACTTGTTCCGGTACCTTTTTCGCTTCCACATAGTTGGCCCAATCTTCCGAGAAAACTGACTCAAATACATTGACAGCCACATTCGTGTTGTTTCGTAGGTGCCGTATTATTATCTCGCGAATAAACTGCCGGCAGTGAAGATCTTTTGATTGGCCTGTTTTGGAGGCCGCATTGCAGACAGTCTTCCTATCTGCGGAACACGAGGGGAAGGATATCGACTATTACCGGCTGTGTTATTAGCTGCGATCAATTTCGGGGTATACACACCGTTGAAGAAGGCCAGCTCAAAGTTAGATTTCGCATCCAGTAACTTCTTCAAGAACAACTCAGCGACATAGACGCAATGGAGAGCTTGGATGCTGTCGGCCTCTGAGGAACGAATGGCTGGCCAAGAAAGGACGGAATTAGCGTAAAAACATGTCAATCCCTTTTTCGACCGAGAAACTCACCAGATGCATTATGCAATACCAAGCAGAGAAGGGTATCCCCATCCACAACAAACAGCTCCGTCCCAGCAAAGTCTCCGATAACATCAACATAGACTGGCCGGAGGTTCAGGTACCATCGCGTGGTGTCGACGAGAGACATGTCTTTGCGGTCGACTACAGTCCAATGAGAGGCACTGTTAAAACAATCTACTGCTGAGGAGCGGAGTATATTGGTTAGTTTCTGTGTATGGTTGTGAATTTTTTTCTGTTAGTACCTTTGGAAAGTCTCTTGAGATTGAGATCTCTTGAGGCTTTGCTGACGCTTGTACGGGTCTCGCAGGAGAAGCCCTCGAACCATGTATTGAAGCCATGCCAGACTCCTTCGTGCTGTCTTCGCAAGCCCGCTGCGGCAAGCCGTTTATTACCCAGCAAAGCTGACGCATGTCAAGTACGGCGAAGGAGGTGCTGACAAGACGGTAAAGGTCATGCAGAGCTTGAGGTTGAAGCAGGAGAACAAGTTGAAAGGTCGCATTGCAGAAAGCCGATCTTGCGAAGGTGACTCATAATGACTCACTTTTCAAAGTTCGATGACCTTGTACCTGGGTTGGCCGAAACTTAAAAACCGGAAGGAATTACCCGCAGAGGAACTGCTCGGAAAGATGTTTTGAACTGTTTCATTATTTCAAGCAACCTATCGCTCGAGACTATTTGCTTTCTAAAGCACTATGTATCAGTTCCTTCACTTGGGGCCCACCAACCATAGAATATTCACCACTAGGAAAAGGCAAAAAAGTACAATAAAAATACGCTATCCACATCTCATTAATAGGCTCAGAGGACCGCCATCATCACGCCAATCATGGCGCTCGCAACGCCGAGCAGTCCCGGGTGCAAGTAAGCACCACCACCTAGGGCGCCGCTGGTCTTGGAAGCCCACCGAATAGAATTGCCCATGGCGATCAGATCCTGCCTGAATCCTTTGGCAACTTGATTCTCCTCAGTGTCGTCCTTTCCATTCCCTGCCAGATAGTCACCCATCGTTCGGAATTCTCGGAGGGTGTCTTCCTCTTGCTTTTTGAATTCAAACAGACACACACCCTTGATCTTTGGGTGAGTGTCGAGGAACGTTTGGTTAAAGATTTGGCGCCACCATGCTTGTTTGATTGCAAGCATCCCCGGGCCTTTGTTGAGGGCAGTGGCAGCGGTTTCCGGTTGTCCTGGTTTCAAAAATGCGAGGTGGAACGTAGCCGCGGTTTCGGCAACCATAAAGGGCTTTCCACCTTTCGAGACTGGATTGGTCACATTAGGACCCTTGCCGTCATTGGAGAACATGTTGTAGAAATCATAGGAAGACATGTTTGGTTTTCCGCCGATCATAGCTTCGACCACACCGGGATTGGGAACGACGTTGTCCACCCAAGGGTACTCTTTGCCATAGTGGTAGAGAGAAAGACCAACCCAATCCACAAATTCGTCTCCGGGGTAGTATGGGCTGTACGGGTCGTCCCAGAAATCAAAGGCGCCGTCCTTGTTGGTGTCGAGAATGGCACGGTCGCTGACAGATGCGTTGGCTACATGTGAATATGCACCACCAAGGAAGGGATAGCCATTGCTAGAGTTTGGTGCCCAGAGGAACGCGACTTTGGGCTTGTCTGAAATGCCTTGGCGGAAACGTGTGTAAAATCGCTTCCATTCTGAAATGAACGCAGTGGGTTGTTGGCCATATGGGAACCATGAACCTACGAGGAAAAAGAGTAATCGTTAGTCAGGCCGGGCCTGCTCGTCCTTTTACTGCCTCTTTTCAACATACCATTCATCTCTGGTGCATATCGAATCATAAACCTTCGCCCCTTGGCAACCGCTGCTTGGATCATTTGCGCCAACTGATCTATGCTGCTATCCGTTACACGAGAAAATCCGGTCATTGGGTAGACGGTAAGATAAAGGACGGCATCTGTTTGTGTGTCATCCACCAATTGAAGGATCTTGGGGATGAGATTGAGGTCATCGGGAATGTTGATATTGGATTGGAACAAGGAGAGTGGTTTGTGGTCCATACGTTGGTTGACGAGGTTTGGTGTGTCTGTGCCTGACAGTTCATTAACCCAAGCGCCACTACGTAACGACACAAGAGAATGAGATGGTGTTGTTCGCTGGCTGACAAAGAACCTTGTAAACTTACAAAAGGATACCATTCGAAGGTTCAAGCGGAGCGAGTCCGGCAATGACACCAATATCACGCCTTTCCAGTGGTGATGCTACCGCGATCGACTGCGTCAGTCCAGCCAAAACAGTCAATGCGGAGCAAGCGAACGAACTCCAGGGATATCGCATAGTGTGGGGAGTGTACGACAAGAGAGTCAGCAAGAGAATGAAACGGACGACTCTCGCTTTAAAGAAGCCGTAGTTGGTGTTTTATGAGGAATGTTAGAAGTCCGACCAGCGGAGGCAACGAGTTGAGCTACTACTGCTTTATAGATTGCTACAAAAAAAAGGCCGCGTTCAGCCTCTTTCTGAGCCTTTGACTTTTGGAGTCGTAGAGGCGTCTCAAACGGGAGGTGACGACGGTGAGGAATACAACTACCGACGGCGAATATGAGGAATGACGCAAAACTTGAACCGGCCAGCGGATGACGAGCAGATGAAAAACGAGAACGACGACGGGCTGTGGGGGGGAGAGGAAGGAAAAAAGGACGGCACTAGTTTTCTTATAAAATCATCATGACGACAAACACCCGTCGGCAAGACCCAAAAAGTCAAAAAAAAATACAAGAAACAACTTTAGAAAACTCAAAACACCTTTCGACTGGCAATCTTCCGACCCCGATCATGTCCGTGGCACAGTTACGCTATAGCAGATCGATTTATCCCAATTTGGAAAGTGTGACACGTTGGGTTCTTGGCAAATGCCAGAAGCTTAAAAAGCAGCCATTATTTTATGAAACTTTTCAATGTGGTCAGCGGACCGGTGGAAAAAGGGCGTATTTGAAATTACCCTTTTGCGTAGAACGTGGACGGAGTGACGTTTTGTTTTCCAAGTTGACGGTAGGTTTTTGTTAGACTTTTTGAACAAGCTGTAACGCTCAAGGTGGGGGCTGTCAAGAACAAGATGTGTGTGTTGGCGTCTGCGACATTTTGCCCTCAGTGGTGGCCCCGACTAGTCGATACGCCAAGGGCACTGGGTGACTCCCGGCTTTAAAACTCTAAATGCTAGCGTTATGAGGTAGCGCTATTACACAATGTTGTTGGACACGAGAGGCGTGCTTGTAGACTGATACTGCATCAGATATCAGAATCCGTGGTGACAGCGCCGTCCCCAGCAGTCAGTTTGCAAAGGCGACCAATGAAAGGGTAAATTAAACGCAACTAAAAATGGTTCGTTGAGTCCCTGTGTGCGGAGATCCAACACGCTTTTCATCAGAGCACAATCTGGTGTCATGCCAATGGACCTTGTCAGTCACTCATGCCAATCCCAGTTTGTTAAAAGTGACATTTATCAAGCAAGTGATAGCTACAGTACTTTATCGCGTAGTGCACAGGGGGGAAGCATTGCGGCCAGTAATCAATATCGATTCACGGGTTAGTTCTGCCCATCCATGACTGCCATCAAAAAAAACCGAGTCAGTGTAACAAAAGGTACAAGCAGCCTGTGTTCTTTTGGCCCGTTTGGATGGTTGACCATGTAGTGAAATTGCAAAGTGGTCCCTTCCGTATGATTTTGCATACAGAGCCAAGAACGAGAGGTGGCAATGTGGCCATGAACGGGAAATATCCTATATAGCATCTCTAACCCAAAATGCATGACATGCTCACTCAAGTGCGTGCATAACAAACTCGAACGCTGTCTGTTGGCTTGCAGCAGCCACCAACCCTCCACCTTTCATGTTTGCTAACTGCAAGGCTAAAGCGCTTGCTCTTTTTGCATGGAACAGAGTGTAGACTTTTAAACAAGAAAAACAACAGCAGCCATGGCTGGAGTGCCCTGCGTGACGCAAGTTCCATTTCCTACAACTTTCAGCCATTGGCACATTGACGACAAGGGCGGTTTGGCCTGCAACAAGAGAGATGATTCTAACCATCACCGGCTGACGGAGAGGAGCGAACCCCCCGAAAGGCGATTTCCATTCTGATTCCTATTAATATTTTTATTTTTCAAGACGTCTTCGTTCAACTTGCCGTTTGTTGTGAAAGACTTGACAACAAAATTCATTTTGTGAAAGTTCTTTTTATCCAAAGAAGGATCCCCTCTCTCTCTTCCTTGCTTTTTTGTCGTTGACCACGGCGAATAAAAAAACATTCAACTTGTCGCGTTTTTCGCAAAAGTCACAAAACAAACGGCCGCTTTTCTTGTTGGTTTTTGTTGCACTTGTCGTATGGGAATTTTTTAACTTTTTTTTCCTTGGCTTTCAGACGAGGCTGAGGGTTTGAAAGAATGCGCAGCCCACGGAGGGGACGTTAAACTGGTCTTGGCCTTTGCCAACCCCGCGCGCGGACTTGCCAACAAACTGATACATTTGAAATAAACTCGAAAGCCGCCGTCGCCCCTTGTTCCCTATGGTACATGTCCACATTGAACGGCAACCACGGCGGGGCAAGGCGGCGGCGGTCGTCACGCTCTTGTTGCTCCTCCTCATCATAGCATGGATTCCTCACGTAGCGGGAATGACAGAGCAGTGCTCTGTTTGTCCGAGCGCACCAGTCTGCGAGACAGACTGCGCGCAGAACGAGGCAAGTTGTCTGGGACATTTTAACAGCGTTCATTTGCATTTTATTTACTTTTATTTCAAACAGATCTGCGGCTTTACTGGCTCCCATACGTGCGAAACATGCGCTTCCAGTGAATGTGTAGGGATTGTAAATCCCAGTTCGTCCGCACTTGTCCTCCTCCCAACTTCGATGACCCAAGATACCGCTATTCCTGTTTCCAAAACTTCCGTTCCTCTCGTTTTTCTCCAACCCACTGCAACTGTTCCCACACGACGACCAACAGGCATACAACCGCCTATCCTTCCGACGGTAACAGCTGCGCCAACAGCAAACGCGGATGCGTCCCGAAAGGTTTTCAACGAAGAAGAGAAAAGTGGGTCACCCCCAACGGGCCTCATTGCCGGTTCTGTTGTAGCTGTTGCCGTGGTCGGGTTTGGAGCGCTCGCTTTTGCTAGGCGGGGGAAAGGCGCGGTGAGGCCAACCTTGCGATCATTTTGGTCAGATCGAACAAAACGGTTGCGACAGACCCTCTTTCCTGCATCCAATGCAAGCAAATTCCGTGTGCCGCTCCCAGATCGGGGACATCCTGAGCCTTTTCATTCACTCACGGTTGAGCCAGAGTATGTGCCTTTGGTCGCAACATCTCTATTTAATCCTTTAAGCGCGCACCGGTCATCCACCACTTCGTCCGAGCTTTCATCAGCAATCAATCAGATATCCCCAAAAAGCTCCAGTTTCGCATCGTCCTTGCAACTCACACCGCCTCCCTCCTCGTATGACCCAATGCGACGGCTCTCCGTTATATCACATCAGGGAATCCCTGTCGCGCCAGCACTTGGATCTGCCAAAACTTCCCGCATCTTCCCTCATCCTTTGATTCTCTCCATTGCGGGTGGCGCCGATCCGATTCCCACCTTCCCAAAGATACTTCACGGTACTTCAACAATTCCACGTCAAGTCCGGGCCGTCCGATTTAAAAGTCAGGACAGCGTGATTCCCACGCGATCGCGAAGTGCAAGCCAGTCGAGCTGCGATAGTGTATCTTCCGAAGGATCGTCGACCGCATCCTCTGTGGTATCATCGGTCTCTTCGTCATCGTCACTGGAAGTTCCTTCTCTCGCTTTTGCAAATATGTCTTGGACTTATCCAAGGGCGGGACAAATGCCTCCACCGATGCCAACTTTCCAAAATCCAGAGGAAATCAGTAACCGTGGCTTAGAATCTCCCTCTCTCGTTCCTCGACCGCCTGTGACAGGTACCTGGACGGGACGGAAAGGGAGAGGGCATGTTCGATCTCACAGTGTGCGAATGAGCCAGCGAGACGTTAATGTTGTTATAGGAATTGGCGACAAGATGCAGGCGAGCGGCGTGGCCAGCGGTCCCTACCCGGCAGTTCTTGGGCAAGGCTGGTCCATGACTCAAGATTTGACGGTGGACGCTGCCCATACCAGACCACCACCGCTTGCTGTCCATTCTGGGATAGATCCATGACTTTTTTAATTCGCATGTATACATGTATATATGATTGTTTATAATAGATAATACTGCGAGGCGTTGGAGATGGTATTGATGAAATTTGTTTCTTCCTGGCGGCCTTGTCAGTCTTGCACGTTCTTGCCCATTTGAGAACATTGTAAGCTATTCTGGCATCTCCATCAACGAAAACCAGGGTATCTACTATGGATATGGACACGTAGTGCAGGTATTCAAATGTAACCAACGCATTGAGCTTTTCAGATGATTCCTGAAACCACACTCTAGCAACGGAAATAGGAGCTCGAGTCCTTACTGAAATTCACGAGGATCCAAAGCATTGCATATCCCTCCACGATGATGTTTGGCTTGAGACCGTTTCTATTCCTTGTAAGGCATTTACAACGCGCGATAACTTTGGCGTAACCCTAAATTCTAAACATTTTAAAAAACGGTATACAAAGATTCAGGAAAGGATGGGGGTGCGCGTTATTCTAAGGATAAACGGGTAAACTCTATCATCTTGCCAACTGTCCATGCTCCTTTAAACGTCAAGGCATGCCAGTCTGGCTAGCAGACATTTTTGGAGGTTGACCCTTTACGGTTGGACTGCGATGCATTCGGCTCCCGCTAGGTGTTGTTTCACCAGTATCGGCAACGATCTTTAGTTGCTGCCACACGGTCAACACTTCAAAGCAGCTCTCAGCACATAACCATACGGTCCCAAGGAATAGAACGGATGGAACGACAAACCGGTTTTGCATGGCTGATCAAGGGGAACAGTATGAGATGGCGAGCATTAACAAAAACTTCGGGATTAGAAAATAGAGAAACTTACAATCAAATGTCTGCGTGACAATCATTACCGCCACGCAGCAGATGAACGCAATCGCAATGAGGATATTATTGGCTATTCGCAAATGCCGGAACTTTTGAAATTTGGATGAGTGAGCGCTGCTAGCGTATTCTTTCACTCCTTGTTCCACTTTGGAAAGCTGGAAATTGCCAATAAGAACATGCTGCGTCCCGATGAGAAACTAACGTGTCCAACTTACCGTGCGGGTGAATGTGAAGATTGCTGGAACAAGATACGTTGCGGGAAACATGACAACCATACCCCAAAAGACCCTGGATGCTTGTCTGTTTGCAAATTACCCTTTAGAATCTACGGTAAATACGACTGTGAAAGGAAGCTTTTGTTGACTTACGCCTTTGTTGTCACATCGTATACCCCAACAGCCAGGTTTGCGGCAGTCCAAGGCGCCTGGTAGGGAAAACAACAGAGATGAGAAACAAATTTTTAGCAAACAGGTGAGGGCCCCGCATGTTACCGGAATCGTAGCTAACGTACAATTAAACCAGTGATTCCCCAACTGATCATTTGCCGGTGTCGAGCAATGGCGCAAACTTGGCTAAATCGCCATCCGGACGCTGCTACGAGCAGTCCGAGCTTGACTTGGCCACAGATGACTAGTATGACGAGATGGGGTGTCATGTCAAGTTCGGAAGGAGCGACCATCCTGTAGATGACACGAAAATGCGCGGAATTTAGCAACTTGCAGCAAACCTTCACAGAAGCGAATTGACAAAAAAAACATGGACGATTCGAAAGAAATACTAACTTTCCATATGTGAGATTGGCGATATCAGCGAGGTTCACCACCGTCGCAGTCAAAAGCAGGAACGCCCGTGGATTGGGATTCGTCGACACACGCCAGACAGCAATTATAAACGCAAAGGCCATTATCGGCCAACAACTGCCAACCAAAATACTTGGACCGCCATAAGCGACTGTTTTGGTTGTGACGACGAGCGAGCGAAATATGAAAGAATGGAGGAAATATGGTGAGTAACAGCGACAAGACCAGGAAAAACGGGGCCGATGGCGCCACGTCAACATTGTTGTGTCTCCTTACCTGCTACCAGGTCCGTCACTTTGGCCTGCACGGCCGCCTGTACCTTGATGATAGTCAAGTTGACTGCGGGATCGATGAACGTGCTCTACAATAAACTCTCCCGTGAGGACCGTTTTCCAAAGTCAAATACACCCAATCATTCAACTGAATTTCCCGCTTTACCTTGATAGCGCCCTGCACCACCGGATCCATAAAACACACTGAAAAATTCGAGCAAGACATTGCTCCAACGAAAACGCTGCCAATAACTCTTCCGGTATATCCCCACCCAGTCGTTTAAACAAAAAATGTGGAAAGCGTGAAAAACAACAACGGGGTTTCCAATATCCCAAGTCTCGCGCGTTTTTATAAAGATCTTTCGTGGATGATCCGGAGCTCCCCTTTTAGCTTTTTTCTAATATTGTTTTGACAGACACGGAGTTGCGCTTTGAAAGTTTTAACCAGTATCGGGCAATGATCTCTTTGGTTTTTGCTAGAATCTTTATGTTGAATCCAAACCGTCCCCCCCTTGACATGGATAATTATTTATGTTTTTTTTTTTTTTTTGGGTCTCGCTATAGATACTGTTATGTAAACGCAAACAATGACAAGTTAATCTGACTCGTCATACCCGCCATCTTGTGTCAATAAACAACCAAGCCATTCCCGACATTTAAATAAAGAAAACTAACAAGGCTAAATGTAGATTCACACACAAACTTTGCCCTCTGTTTATCTAGGGACAAACATTATTCGTAGCCAGGGTCGGCCCATGTCGACCAATGGTTTGAATTGTATGCTGCGCCATAGGTATTATGATAACCAGCTGATCTCTTCTTGTGTTTAATGCAGTAATTTTGGCAAAACCGGCAAGGGCGAATGACGGGCAAGCAGCACAAATCTCATGAGGATGGTTGGTCACTCTCTGTGCAATCGTCCGTGGCACACGTACATTCTGATCATCCCGTCTATGGTTGGCATATGGGTCGCATCTACGGCACTTTTCATTTCTGGAGAGGGACACAAAGTTGGGATTACGAGCCGTCCCACTATTTCAAAAATGCACAAGAAGCTCATTCCACTAAGGAAGATACCAGACGCCACGTCGTGACAGCCAGAATCTCAAATAAAACCCAAATATTGCTTTTGCTTTGATTATGCCCATGAAAAATGTTTACCTGCAACCAGCAGATCGCGTCCCATTCAAATTACAAACCTCCTTTTTAATCATGTCGCCCTTGGGGACACCCGAAAAAAGCTATTGTCACTTTGAGTAGTACCTAAAGTAGAGAAGAATTCCGAAATAACCGGTCCCTGCCTTGTTTGCACCATTTACACAGCTAATCTCCACACAACCCCTTTAATACGATTAGAGCACCAGGTTTGCTCAGCGCCTCATTGGCTTCACTACACGCTGATCGATGGATACCTACAATTACAACCAACATTTAGAATAGAGCAAAAGGAGAAATTCAAAAGGTGGAAACTTACACCCAGGACATCCATCCACGCAAGCGCAGCTCTCCACGACTTGTCGAGCCCGAACGAGGAGATCTGAGATGTGCTTGAATGCTTTATAGGTTACACCGCCTTTCCCCGATGCAGAGTCGTAAACAACAATTCTATGAATCAAAGATGAAAGCCATTCATTTGAATACTGAGAGACAAACGAACCCACACCAAGCAAAAAATGCAAAGCTCACCTCGGCGGTCTTGGTCTTGTCGCATCCGGATGTTTGCATTCTGTTCTAATGTCCGTCTGTCCAGTTGTGGGTATCATAACGTACGACGGTACTAGAGAGACGAGAGCATGCGAGGCACCATGTATGCTATACTCTACGTTAAGGGTGGCGTTGCGTAGAGCCTGTACTGTGTCCTCTGGGACTGTACTGACAATAGAGTAATCAGAGTTTGAAAGCATATTTGATAGTATGCAATCCAACTTGTACCGTCGATCCAAAACCCATAGCGAGTCTTTGTGATTGGAGGGTTCTCCAATCCTTCTACCGCTTCCAGTACTCGTCTCGTATGTGGGTTGATTTTAAAGTATCCGAAAACGGTTGTGACCACTTTTGATAATAAACATCAAGAGTACATGCTATCCGGTAATAGAACAATTGGTCTCACCTCTCATTTCACCGTAATATGCAAAGAGCTCCTTAGTATCCCCAGATATCTCTTCGGGCGTCTTGTGAGTCGTTGCAGGACGACTCTCGATCGTCTTCATAGGATCCACATTTGTGAAATCTCTATTGGCAGTGATAAAGTCCACAGAGGTTGGGCGGACTTTCCCACATTTACGCTCGGCGTCAACCTCAAATACCAAATATGACTGGCCCTGATGTATAAAAATGGAGCCTACAGAAAATCAGCCTTAAGTCACAAGCCAAATAAAAAAGCGCGATAAGAGAAATAATGCTACCTTCGTATAACGTGAAGGGCACTCTAGATGCTTCAATTTCTTCAATTTGCTTATTTATCGTGACGTCTATGACCCGGTAAACATCCTCGTCAATGCTCCTGATTTGAATTTGCCGTGATGGATGCGAAGCGTACTTGGAACATGCAAAATACACCTGCAGACCTTCTTGTTCAATTACCCCGTAAAGTAGCGTCGTCCCTCCTTCTGAACCAACCTCATGGATCGTATCCCATCGAAGAAACTTTGCACACAATCCTTCAATGAGCTCGAAATCCCCAAAGTATTCAAAATCCCTCATTGGGATAAGTGGCCATTCAAATGCAGCACATTGCAAATGTGTTTCAACGACAAGTTCATTCGCCACTTCAACGCCTGATGATTCCAGCGTCGACGAATACAGTTCTTTTGGGCGGTTGGCATAAAATTGATCTAGGGGATTATCGCCTTCCGTCACCTAAAGTAACATCAGTATGCGAATATCATTTAGAAATGGCTATTGTCTACTGACCAAGATGGACATGGAGTCGCGCTCGCGACGTCCTGCTCGACCTGATTGTTGACGATATGACGCGAGATTGAAAGGAAAGCCCATGTGCATCACGGCATCTTCAGAAAAAAAGTCACGACGTTTAAGCTCATGCACATTAATTGCACCACTCTCATTTAGTAAGAAACTCACCCAAAGATCCGATATCTACTCCCAATTCAAGGGCATTAGTCGCCACAATACCTGACGGCCACAAGATAGTTAATCTTCAACTCGGAAGTAAACTTGTTTGCGGCACGGCACTTACAAAGCAGCTCCCCTTGAAACATTTGTCGTTCAATTTTCCGTCGATCTTCCGGGGTATATCCACCACGGTAAGACATGACTTTATTCACATATCCAGGGGCAATCTCATGCAGCAATGCATGGACCTCTCTCAAGAGAAGCTCACACATGGTTCGAACCTAATGGTGTTCACCGTTAGAGGACAACTTTTTCGGATACATGAAATGGTTGACCAACCTTTGCAAAGCAGATTGTTCGTACACCTCGAACCACCAGATATGCAATCAGTTTGACAGCTTCCTCGAGCGCACTACACCGACCCTGACCAGGTCTTCGGTGATCTTTCAATGGCGGATTCCAGATGATGTGTAGTTTGCGCCCTCGTGGAGCGCCGTCGACGTCCACCACTCGTACAGCTGACTCGGGGAGACCAAAGAATGAAGTCATGTGCTGGAATTGGTGAATGTCAGCACAACAATCTGACGAGGATAACAAAGGGGAAAAAATCGTACCTCAGCGGGATTTGCAACCGTTGCGGAGCAGCTGATGAACCTTACCATGTCATTACCGTAAATATGACACAACCGTCGCAACCTGCGCATCACCATGGCACAGTGCGCTCCAAAGGTTGCGGCGTAGTAATGCAACTCTGGATATTACGTATGTTGGCGTTACAAACTCGAAGCTGTCTATGCATGGTGCAAGACGTCCGTCCGCTTACCGTCTACGATAACGTATCGTAATCGCTCTAACCACACCTTCCACTGTTTATGTCCCGGTAAAATAGAGACGTGTAACATATCTGGATTGGTAAAGATCACGCTAGCCTTGGCTCTAATCGCGTCCCTAGTTCCATCGCGGTATGGGGTGTCGCCATCGTAGGTGTCGACATCCACCCATTGCAGATCGGTGGTGTGCGAAAGGATAGAGATTAGCGCGCGTTTTTGGTCTTGCGCTAATGCCTATGCCACCATGAGGAGTAAGATCACATGCATCGGCTCACGTTGATAAAGCTCAACGCACCTTTGTCGGGAATATATATATTGCTCGCACCGTTGAATCTTTCTCTAGTGCACGGAGAACAGGTAGCTGATAAATCAGAGATTTGCCACTAATAGAAGGTGAGACATCCGCCAATAGCATTCCAGACGGCAGACAAATAGTCACTTACCTGGATGTAGACGTGCTAACCACAACATTATGTCCCTGTTCCACGAAGTTGATGGCTCTTGCTTGGTGAGTGTATAGCCTAGTGATATTACTGGCTGCCCTTATAGCAGCTGTTAGATCCGCGGAAAGCGGCTTGTCCACCTCTCCATACTCGGGAGACTTTTCCGGGTCAATCTGAACGGCTTCATCGCTGATTTGCTCTCGATAAAACGGCTCAGTCTTCAGTTCATCTAACAACGCCGTTAATGATGACGGGCGCAGCGGAGTCCCGTCTGTCTCAGGCTTCCCTTCGTATCCCTCTGGCCACATTTGCCCAGGTTGAACTGGTACCGCGTGCAACGCAAGATCGCTGAGCTTCTCGATAGGATCTGTTCTCTGAAATCCGAATATAAGCAGCTACTCCAAATCCCCACCTATAATGGGTCTGGCGTACCTCTTCAAGGCATTTATTCCAGTAGTTGATCAGAAATTCTCGAAAATTTCGGTTTCGTCGTTCAATGAGTACCGGTACCGACCCACTCTTCGCTGATACCCCAATCTGTTCAGCAAGTGTTGACGTTCTCCATCCCAGGTGTTGACCATCAGCGTCTCGAAGCCTGGTATGCACGATTGGTCAATCTAGAAAATGTTCATACGGGAAAACAAACCAAATGTGAGGGTCTTACTTTATTTTCCCAGGTAACTTGACTGGTCGAGCATCCCGGAACTCTATGACGAGCGAGTACTCCCGATACCCATTATCGTCCGGATTCAAGAGTTCGCGAACAGATGCATCTTGAAGATCAGTTCGCCTTGCCCAATATAGCATAATGAGAGATGGAGCGACAGCTCGCATAGCACCCAGATCTGATAATTTGAGCTTGCTATAGGTAGACCACTAAATGTCACCAAATTGACGAGCTGCTATCAATTTGTGTTTGTTGATACCTTCCGCTCAGTTGTTTAACCGAATCTTTCAGACCTTCGAAAGTGCAAACCATCTGCCGCTGCACAGCGCAAAACGAATGAACTGTATTCAAGCATTGAAATGTCCGCTCCAACCCCCGGAGTTGGGAGGGGAGTTCGTCAGGTAATATAAATGGCGGATCTGATGACTTTGACCTGGTAGTTCGTCTTTTCTTTGGAGCGGGGTCCGAAGACTCTACGTCCACAGCCTGAGTGCCTATTTGCTCCGCCGGAGAGGCCTCTTTAATGGATTGAACTTCAATGGATGGCGACAATTTAACATTGGGAGCCTTGGATAATGCAGATGTCACAACCGAACAGCGTCGCTGATGCCCAGTAAATCCAGATCTAGTTTTCAACTTTTTCCCACAAGTACACTCAAAAAGTTTTGCGTCATTATCAACTGTGGCTGTCCCAGCTGGTTTACTGTTTAGCTCGTTGAGATGGGGGACGTTGGGGGGTACGTAGGGGGGAGGAGTAATAGTGCTACAAGTGCTGTTGATGTGCAACGTTGTAGTTTGAGAGCCCGCCAGCTGGGTCCTTCCTTCTACGGGTATGGTTGCAAACATGGACTCGATAATGTTTCTGAGGCTTGCCTCTTGACTTCCCCTCCCCTTCCTGATGCGAAAGCCGTCGTTATCCATCCCCACTGTTCACAGGTATACATCAAAAGACCCTCAGGTCCTCAAGCGGAAAAAGCAATAGTTCAGTTGAAACGATATTGTTGGTACATGTTAGCTGTTACATGAAAGTTGCAAAGTTGGGGAGGAGGAATCCAAGACCTGTCAAATCCATGATCAAGTTTCATGTCAGCATGGCAACAACTCGTGTGACTTCAACGGAGACTTCCAAGCCGCTTACTTTACCAACCTTGTTCTCCCGTCGGAGGCTTTGCTGGATGACCTTCATGTCCTCAGCTGACAGCAAGGTGCACTCGAGGGTATATCACATTTTCCCTTCTATTTATACCTCATGATTCCGTATACATCCTGGATAATGAGCGATGCCTCAAAGCATCCTCCAGAGATCGACATCTATGATATCATTTTGGATCGTCAGGAAGTGGTATTGCGGGAGGACGAAAAGGCTGCCGGCCCTTATTCGAAACTAGAGGGTGTTGTTCGGTTGCATCTGAATTCCCCGTTGAAAGGAGTGCGGGCGCTTTCCTTCCGCTTCGTTGCTGGGGCAGTAGCTAAATGGGACAGTCCCGAGGTTGGTTGACTTGCTGACATACAGTCGAGCATGGAGAGAGCCTAACTTTTGCCTTTTTACTAGCTGAATGCAAACCTCCGCGGTCCAGAGAGACTCTTTGACCGAACCATTTATCTTTGGGATAAATCGGATCCCGACGCTGCTCCCTACTTGGATGCTCAACAACACGAGTTTCGCTTCGCACTGAAGATACCGGGCCGCATGCCGCCCTCTCTGCGCTTCCCTCAAGGTCAAGTACAATACATGCTTGTTGCTGCTATTGAATGGGAGGCAACATGCTTTGGAATACCGGTACCTTTCTGGTCGTGGAGATCAATCATAACAAAGAAGGAAGTACCGGTCCGCAAGATTCCTGGCAAAGTTGAAAGCGTGATACGGAGATTGAAAGATATGTCTCACCACGATGAAAAGAAGGTTTGGATCCTGTATTCGGGGGATGTGAATGAAGGTAATGAGTCAAGATCTCTGCGGCGACCCCTAGATAGCGGAAGAACGGTTTGGTCCCCCATTCCGGTGATAGATATCACGTTGCCTACACGTTTTCCTTTGACGGATCCTGTAATACCGGTCACCGTACATACGGTGGAAGATGCCGAACTTATCGAATTGAGATGGACCCTTCGGCAACATGCTTTATATCGCTACATGTAAGGGGGAGTTCCTGACCGTGATCGCACTATTGACCTCGCATGTAAATTCATGTTTTCTTTAAATTAAGGTACAACATGGCCCTCAGAGGCCCCATCGATACCTCCACCCACGCCATACCACCAAAACAACGCGAAGAAGAGGAGGTCCTTCGTACATCTTATGTATATCGCGCGGAGCCGTCAGATCCTCTTAATCAACCAGCGTCCAATCGCCACGAGCTGCGAATACCGCTGCTCGACGATCCCCCTGCCTCAGAAATCGAAGCTTTGGAGGACCTTGACGTGCGTTTATTTACACACGCATTTTTCCTTACTGATATGTATTCACGCATTTCTTTCCCTTTATTTTCCGCCAGACATCTGTCATGAAATTTCAACACGTTGTTCATATCCATATCATATATCGTTCAAATTCTGATATTGACGGTGAACGATCTGAAGAGGAAGCTGAAATCGATCTTCCTATCATTTTGTACAATCCGCCAAGTGAAGATGATACGATCGGAATATGAAGCACCCTTGGAAGTGGAAGTACCGATGGCACAGCCGAAAGGCTGATATCGTATGCTGAGCCTCCACCTGCGTATATGCACGGTTCACAGCCGCCACTGTATCCTGGAGACTCACCTAAAGGATTACGACGAAGAAAGTAACAAGGCGGAGCGTGGTAGCCGCAATTGTAAAGAATATACACTGTTTCACTATCTATTTTAATGTATCTTACGTGTCTACTTAATACTATAGTATCCCTGATTTATTAATGAAAACACACCTAAAAGCTCCATATACAAAGTCTCAGAACGAAGAAAAGGAACTATTCAAAATCCTATTTAATATAGAGGCTACTCCTGACCAACATGCTCTAGTGGAGTATTATCTTCTACTTCTACAGATGTGTCCTTCGAATCGGTGATATACAGCGCTGCAGCGCTCTGTTCTGCCTGGACCCTTCTGGCCTCAGGGCGTACGTGAAGGGCTAGAATCAACCCAATGACGCCTACACCAGGAACAAGCCAAATTTCACGCCCTTTCACCGTGTCTGCGCCCACCCCATTCCGAATTCCATCCACCACAACCGACGTCACGACTCCTAGTAGTTGCCCCACGCTCCAGAGCCCACCCGTCCCAATCGCTTCTCCGGCCTCACCATACGTAATCTCAATCCCCATCTCTAAACCAGTCGGAAGAACCGCAAAGGCGCCGAACCCGAATATTGCGGCGAAAAATAACAATCCACCCAACATTCCAGATCGCATGCAGGCGCTAAAAGCGATCAGACTGACTAGCGCAAACACGTATGCGCATTTGTACACGATCGTATGAGGCGTAGTTGCATTGCTCCCAAACATCCTTTTAAGAAACTTTGGTGTTTTGTCAAGGATAAGAGCGGCGACAACTGATCCTAGTATGCCGCACAGGATTGTGGCAAATCCCATGTACCCCGCTTCATCTTCACTGTACCCAATTTCAGTTGCAATAAATGAGAGCTCGCTAACGTACGTATTGAACACGGCAATGGCAATACCGAAAGAGGTCATTAAAATGAGGTAATTTTTGTTACGAAGAAGATTGCGTAGGGAGGTAGCAAATGGAATGTTAGCTTCAGATGCTCCCGCCGCATCAACGTCCGCTGATGTTCCGACAGGCTCCCGAAAGATGAAAGGAGCAAAAGGGACTGGGATACTTGCGACTACTGCAGAAATTAGAAGAGCAGTTGGAAGCGATGCTGGGTTTGAATTGACAACGATCGGGACCACAACAAGGGCCAAGGCTGCGCCGATCGGATTGGCAAGGGTCATGACAGCATCCGCCAGGGTCCGCTCGGTTGGTGAATAGAATGTATTGGCGATCTTGGGAGGTGCTGTAGTAACCCCAGAGTATATCAGTAACGTGCCATTAAAATTAGTGTCTTGACAAGCTGAATACCATTTAGAATAAAGGGTTGGGCAACCGCTGCTATGGACTGTCCTATGAAAGCCACGGCATATTTTCCCGCAGAAGGTTCAACACAACAACCAAGATATCTGATCCATGCCCCAAGAAAATTCAGCACCGTCCCGATGAGCAGCTGGCAACAATGAAAAAAGTTGAGACATGAGCACTACGAAACCAAGCACATCAAATTACATACTCCCCGTCGTAAGCCGTGGGTGTCCAGCACCATCGAGCTAACCATCGTTCACGTAGATGTAAAACGCAGAATCTTGCACAAATAAGGATCTGAGGTTTACGACTTACCTCACAATTGTTACCGGCACATAAATAGCCATAAACACCAGGGAAAACCAGGTCACCGCCGATTCTTTGGTCTCATAGTATTCCGCACTAGTCACACTAGCACCAGCAAACGTTGACCATAACCATGCATTGGAAAGGTTGAGCATGGCATAGGTTAGAACGTACGCACTCCGAAGACGGCTCGTGGTCATGCTCGTTGGGGAGTGAAGGAAAATAGCAGGAGGAGACACAACAAGCGGTGTGTGATGGGTGTTTTGCTCTCGTAAGCTTCTCACGTGATTGGTCACAGCGCACACATTAGTGCACAAGGATCCATATCTACCCATTCTTGGCTTTAGTGCGTTGGCGATAATCACTGCTTCCAACCAGCAGAATTTCTTTATTTATACATGCTCCAAAAACTGATATTTAATTACAGATCATTTGATTCACGGCTCCGTTCCTCGAGCAATGACGTCCGTTGTCACAGTTATCTTCCCCGTGAGATCTATAACGGCACCTTCCCAGATAACTTTAGCTTCACACCCACTTTCCACTTCCTCCTTAATCTTCTGATGGACTTGAAGAGAATCGCTGGGGATCCATACCGTCAAGGGGTCTGGCCGCAAGGCAGGGTGCAGGAACTGCTTTTCGTGGTCGTCAGGACCCTCATACTTTTCAGTGTCCTCTGACGAGTTTGTTCGAGCATTCTTTTCAGCAGGAGTGTCCTTGTCAAGATCTCTCTCGCTCACAGTGTTATGGTCCGCCCATGCTTCGTTTTCGGAATCGACGAGGTTGGCTCGGCTTTCTTTCCCGTGGATAGTATTTGTGCCTTCGACTTCCTCCCTCCATGCCTGGTTGCTAGTGAGTTCTTTTGCAACATCGGTGTTTATTGTGAGATGACGATTGGAGGACTCATCGACGGCTGCTTTGGCAGGAACAGACACCATTAACTTTCCAAACATGTTGGCGTACCGGTTGAATGCGATAGTGATTGCCAAGGCCAAGAAGGCTAAAGCGGCCTGGATCCATGCGGTTTTAAGCAAGAAGAGACCGGCAATGACAAGTTCGTGAATGTACAGTGCCACAAACAGTTGCTTCGCAGCAGCGTAGAGATAGAGGCCACCTGTTTGATTTTTCGTCGTATAAACATATCTGTTCAGAGCCCCGTTAGTTGAGCCATAAAAACAGCGGAGACGGACGAACTACTCACTGCATCTGGTACGAGTAAGCGATATACCAGAACCCAAAGTACATCAAACACATTATGGAAACAAGCGGCGCGATTGTCATGTACGTTACTCCAACAGTCGCAATGAAGGAATGGCTCGCCATGGGAACGCCCGATGAGTAAACCAGTGGCTGGGACTGCCTCCAAATGGCCCGCGGAGTACTCGCGAGAAACCTCAGCTTCAGTGGCTTCAAAATCAGATTTGCAATCTGGAGCAATTCACCGGCTGGACCAGAAAGAGCCAAGAGAATTACGTAATTGACAAAGAAAGTTGAAACGCCGGGGATACTGCGCGCCAGTATCTCAAAGACTTTTGGCGGATTGTCTATGATGGTTTGTATCGCCTGGAAGACGGATCCAGAAATCGTGACGATCAATAGGACGTTGAAAACGAGAAAGCCATAATATTGGTTAATCAATGTCTTCTCAACGGCTGTGTTGGTCATTTCACCAGCAAACTTGGACAAAACTGGCAAAAAAGCAGTCCGTGATTAGCAAACGCGGGCTTATATCTTGTCTCTACATCAAAATTTGGAAACTTACAGCGCAAAATCATGGGTAGAAGGGAGAAGAGAATGGCGACAAGAACAGTGGGGAGTATACCCTGAATGATACCCTTGACTGAAGCAGGAAGGTCATTGAAGAAACCGAGGAAAGGGAACGTTTTCGTCAACTGGTCCAAACTGGCAATACCAGCCAAGAAGGCGGCTGTAAAGGAGTCGACAGGTCACCAACGCGCGCTGCACGACAACGATACCATTCATGGCACTTACTGATGATACCCCAGAAAATCACGAGACCAACACAGACTAGTAGAGCTATTAGGCCCCGAATCTGACGCTGATAAAATGGCATCTGAAGATTGTCCCAAATGACATCATTGGGATCGACGCAAGCTTGCTTGTCATCCATGACTCCAGGAGTACCGTGGATGTTGGCCAATGCTGCAACGTGCGGAGCAAACAAGTCCGAGAAGATAATAAAGGCAGCAGATTCGAACTTGTCGGATCCTGTGTAGGCTACCGAACGCTTTTCCTTGAGCTGCGTTTCCAGCTCACGCATTTCCCTTATATACTCTGAAATCGAATCGACTTTTTCCCCATAGATCATCATCTTCTTATGCGTAGGGCGCATATTATAAATTTCAGGTGGGATCGCGTGCACGCCGCCGTCCTCTAAGTCCACAGATTGCCCATCTTTCTTCAAACTGGCGATGTGCTTTGCAAAATTGACGCAGACGGTCTTGATATACGTTGTGGAGGCTTTTTCTAGACTGTCTCGATCTCCAACGTGCTTTGTGTGTAGCTTTTTCAGCTCCCTGACATCCCGAGTAAGGATAACATCGAGGACTTTGTTTGGTTGAATCCGTTCCAAGAGTTTCCGAAGGACCACAGGATCGCGAAGCGATCGAGGTATGTCGCGAACCACGAGAGTGTAACCGGACAAGGATGCACGATTTTCCGGGCTCAGCAAGAATTTGTGTCGAAGTTCGGCAGCTTTATTTAAGAGTTTGAAGATGATGTACAGGACAACGGCTGAAGCCAAAAAAATCAGCCCCAAAACTGTCTTGCCGCATATTGTTTAACGTTTTGCTTACCGATAAAAGCCCACGTAAGAAAAAGAGTTCCCCACAATCTGGCTGTTTGGTCGTCCCCCACATTTCCAATCGTCATTTTGTTCAAACCCGGGTTTCCGGCATTGCCCGTTATATATGTTGGAAACAAGATAATGACTCCAACGAGGGCAATGAATAAAAACACTCGAAAAAGTTGGCGCATATAAAATATAACGGCCCAATTATCGGGACCAATTCGGTTGATTATAACCTCATCATCGCTTCTTGAGTGAAGTGTTAACCAGCTGTACCAGCGTTCTAATGGGGGTGATCGATTCCTAGAATGTGTCAGCAAACATTAAATGCCAAAACACACTGAAGCAGCAGCAATGTGAGGCTCACTTTGCTGGAACAAGAAATGTCCTCGGGGCATAGACGAGAGGAAATCTCCGCCTCAGCACGATAAAGGCAGTATAGAACGCCAAAGCGACCGCACTGTTGAAGATAACGGCCGAAATGAAGGATGAAACTGAGGAAACATCCTTCACCTGTCCAGAAGGTGGAACGTCCGCCATAGCAGTAGAAAGTCCTTCTGGTTAGAGGATGTCGAGTTTACAAAGAAATTTGGGGGGAAGCAGCAATGCTCTCGTTTAAATGTTAAAGGCTCGTCCTTTTTTTCTTTTCTTCCTTGTGCGGTTGTTTCGTCAAATCCTTTCGTCGTGAAAGTGTCAAAAATAAACCTAAAAAAATCAAGACTTTCGGAGGCCTTTGAGCGAAAACTTCGGGCTTTTGCAAATGATCGCATCATGACGTGTCAGCGAGACTGAGCAAAAACCAGATCGCTGGTCATCGCCGGTCTCTCCGGGGACTTGTCGTGGAAGCTTTTAAGTTTCAAGATTTCTGCGCATGGATAAACAGTCGTAAGTTTGGGGCATATTTTAACTGGAACGAAAGAGCTTTGTTTTTATTGTTCTTCTGCGTTCAAACTGCCAGCTTGTGTATTGATCTACAGGGCGAGTGCTACATGCCAACGAGACGGGGACCATGGCCAATGTCCTCTGCCCCCATTGCCCAAAATGCCCACGGGTTTCATCCCACTGAACTATTTAGTACGCAAACCAACAAGCACGTCGCTCCTCCTTCATGCTTGTCACCGTGGAGCAAGAAAGCCAGAGCTGTCAAATGCCACGTGAGGACGGCTTGATCCTTGCTGGCAGCTGCGAGCAACAGCTTGTTTTTATCGCAGTGATTGCTTCCATAATGTAGTTTGACGCATCTTCAACTACCGTGATCATACCGTGATGAAAGCCCTGCAGCACCAAATGTGGCAAAGGAACACCATTGTGGTGAACACGGTTGGTCTCCACCGACAGTTGGAACACTAGGACCGTTTCCATAAATGTACTCATTTGGAATGTTAGAAGCTCTCCTACAAGAACAAGTGCATCACTGTCTCCATGTCCTCTTGGTGTCAAACTACAGCTTACAAAAGCGTACGTTAGAAGCTTGTGCGCAGAGGGTCCTGCACTCACCCGCTTAGGGTTGCCCAATTGCGACCGCGCCACAACCCAGCCTCATGTGGCTCCATTCCCCCAGGATTGCTCGCTTCCCGCTTGACATTCTGATCACGGACATTACACTTTCCTCCTCCAACCCATCTTTCAATGCGCTCGTTGCACTGGACTGGTGTTGGAACTGTACTTGATATGGGGTAATCCTTCACCTTACCTCCGAGTTCATTTCACCTGATCAATACAAGTACTTTGGGTCGTGCTGCTGATTGAAAACATTAGTAGCTCCCCGCAATGGAGTCGACGAGTTCGACGCAAGCGCACAGTCTGTCACAGAATGGCAACCAGCTGGACTCTGATACAACAGCAGCAACAAACTCGGAGAGAGGGGAGTCGTCGAACTCCCAGCAAAGGTCAGAAACTGGAGATCTACCTGCGCGGACGGAAGCCCAGTCCACAGGCTACTTTCCAGCGTCCAGTGCGTTGGGGTCCTTATTCAGCGTATCGAGTTCAAGGACTACCTCGAAATCTGACTCTGCCGATCATGAAGGACGGTTCTCTATCATGAACAGTTCCGGTACAACCAGCTCCAGCCATGCAAAACCTCAAAATTCATTCACCTCGTCGGCGGGCCCGTCGAGACCAGCATCAAGACGATCTCGTGACGGATCATCGCATTCTGATCGATCCCGCAAGTCAGATTGGAAGGTGTTATATGAACCAGAGTTGCCAGAAAGCAAAACGCGACCAAAGGGAACGAGGGTGATTAGATCAGATGGGAAGCCGCTTCGGGAAGGAGATCCTGTGATCGAGCTGCGGGATCCGCGCTTGGAGCTACTTGACTATGCTCAAGCAGGTCGCGGTCGAAAGCGGTTGATGATTCATCTCCGGCGAGTCAAGTATCAGGTAAGCGCCCTGCGATAGAGAATTGGATATACGAAGCTAATTATTGTATTGGCTTGATTAGAACGATGATGCATCGTTTAGGTCCCCCATCGTGCGAAGCATCTTCGTGTCTGGACTTCCGTTCTCTATTACTACCGCCGAACTGCAAACCCTGTTCAAACCATTTGGAGACATTGCCAGCGTCATCAATGAAGTGCATCCACACACTGCCCAGAATGTCGGTTTTGCCTCGATCATTTATGCCGGCGACGCGCAACAAGCAGCAGCCGCAGCTAGAAGAGCGGTGGATAAGATGGATGGTCATATAGTAGCAGACAAGCCTCTTCGTGTGCAATTGGATCCAGATGGTAAGTCTGCTGAGTTCCAGTTCTTGCGGTGTCAAAAGGATTGACTAAATGGCATCATAGGTTCCATAAAGCGCGCTGCAATAGATGATCTATTGCGACCACCATCCGCAGCAACATACCCTTCCTCTGGCCCACTGAGTTCACATCCTGCACATCCTCCACCTCCACCACATCCTCCTCTGCCGTACCCCATGTATCATCCCCCGCCACCCCCGCCACCACATCGTCAGCGACCACCATATTTTGCGCGGCCCCCACCACATATGCCCGGTCTTCGACGCCCCGTTTGGGGTCCTGGGCCGGAGGATAGGCATCACGATTTCCGGCCTTACTCTCCACGACGTCCGTATGACGACCACGAAAGGCATAGCCCAAAGTATGCAGATTCCCAAGGTCGGCCACGAAAACTATCGGGCGATATCCTTCCTGTCAGCACACACGGTGATCTTGGCGAACGCGACCGCGCATCGCAGTTTTCTGCCACTCCAAATGATGGAACCCTCAGTGCAATATATCCTGCCCAAGACACTGCAGTGAGACACATGGAACATCGGGATGGTGTTTCGACAGCAAATTCAAATCTCGAAACGAATGCGCGGGATGTGCCTCAATCAAGCTCATCGTACAGCATGCAGAACTCACAACGGGAAAGTCGTCGTGCGCGCACTCCAGCAGATTCCGACATACGTCAAAGAGTATCTGCACATAGCCCGCTGGGTATAGATCCTCAGCAAGGTGGCGTTACTCCTCGCTCCGCTGATGGGCTTTTAAAGGCTTCACCAGTAAAGCCAACAGACACGCCAAAAAGCCAGCAATCGAAGGAATTGCGAAGGAAGTCAAGGGATTCCTCTCCGCATGACACTTCTGGAAGCTCTCGGTTTTCTTCTTCAGCATCACACTCCGCAAGACCCACCGCACCATCTCCCAAAAAGGCCGATTCACGCGAGCCCGGGGAAGTACTAGAATCAAGCGATGACACTCCGCGTCGCAATCGAACCACCAGCTCCATCCCTCTAGTCGACTCTTATCGTCCCGGGGCGACGATGGATACCCCAACCCCACGTCGCTCTATCGTTGATACTTATCGTCCTAGTGACAGCACTACTGAAACTCGCCGTGACAGCGAGTCACGGCGTTCGGAGGGTCATCGATCTTCTGCACTTGATTCTTATCGTCCGAGTTCAACAGATACCTACATACCACGCACAGTTTCAAGCTCACGAGACACCTATGTGCCTCGTGATAAATCTCGGGGTATCAGAGAAAGAAGTGGAAGCCGAGGCCGCAACCGCAGCCGTGGTCGATCCCGCAGCCTATCTCACAGTCGATCCCGCAGCAGATCCCGCAGCAGATCCCGTAGTAGATCCCGTAGCCGATCTCGCAGTCGATTCCGTAGCCTGAGCAGCTCCAGGAGTCGGAGCCATGGTCGTTTCCGGGACAGAGACAGGTATCGTGCCCACAGGGAACGTTCTTGGAGTCGCGACAGAGACGCTTCCCGTGACCGACGGCGGAGCAGCCCTCGACGAAGAAGGCTGCGGCCAAGTCGCAGTCGTAGTGACAGCCGTAGTCGGGGTCGTCGTCATAGGAGCAACAGCTCTGGTCACCGGGCAGTAATAGACTCATACAGACCAAGTCGTCCATCAGATACTAGTCACCGAAGTAAGGAACGTCTTAATCAAACATCACACGAAGAAGTTCAGTGTAATGGACGACCTCCATCGTCATTGGACAGTGAGATCAAGAGAGAAGCGGACTTGATCCAAGGAACGACAGTAGATGACGGTCATACAGGAAATCCAGCTCCCCAATTACAGAACAGCGTCACCTCGGCTCCCGAACAGAAAAGCTGTGAAGAGGAAGAGACACGAGTGCAACCGAAGGTGGAGCACGAGAGCGTCAAAGAGGGTACTCCCGCTGATATACCAAAATATGCCATAGCTGATGGCACTATACCCAGCGAAATAAACACGCTCGACGTGCTCTTGACTGCCTTGAAATCGAAGCTGCCGGCAGCATTAGAAAGAGATGTACGGCAGCTCAAGCGAACGGAAGCCGTAGAACTATTTCTTGCAAAGTTGCATGAAAGAGGTGATGTGTTTCCCATTGATGCGCTCAGCAAACCTATGGAAATTAGTGGTCCGGCCCAAACACCAGAAAATTCCCAAATTATTCGTGACCGTGTTGCTCCGCAAGCAACTGATGTGGATTCAGCCGACCCGATTTCCGCTATTGACATCACTTTGGATAAGAAGAGCCTTCTTGCCGGACTACATATCAGAAAAAAGATTCCGGCCAGTAGACCAAAATCCCCCAGTCTAGCTCCACGGCTCTCGCCATTGCCAGCCTCAATTGACCGAGAGCCAGAGGTAAATACGATAGGCCCCTTGAAACAGGAGACAGAAGCGGTTCAACATTTGAACATTACTATGAAAGCCAAGCGTGCAAGGATTCCTGATGATGAACTGGCTTCTGACCGCGAGGATCTTGTCAAAACTGGGCGAACGGAAAAGGGCAAATTCGGGAAGCAACCATCCAAAGATGCCGCTAAACGTAAACGCCTTGTGGACAGTAGTGATGAGGAGGATATTGTTGAATCTATAAAACAGACATCGCCGCGTAAGGCCATCAATAAAGCTGCTCTAGAACGAAAACGGGTCGAATATACCTCTTCTGAAGACGAGCCTGAACAACAATCCAAACGTCAAAGAGTGGAGTATAGCAGCGATGAACAGAACGTTGCCGAAAAGACTGCCGCCGAAGAGATGTCGGAGGAAGAGGAGCAAGAAGGCGAACGCAAATACCAAGATTTCACCCGGGATGAACGACGAAAGGGGAGACAAAAGAAGGGGTTCACAGCACCGTCGGCAGAGTCGTCCACAAGAAAAGATTCAAAGATCAAGGATGTTAAACTTGATGATTATCTTAAAGCTCAGCAACGCGCCCTTAATGGCCTGCGGTCCCGGGGTTCCTTCGATGACCTGTTTTCCGTACAACCGTCCTCAAGTGTCCAAAGCGCAGATGAAGACGAGGCGGACCGCGCGGAAGGCAGAATAGAAGCACTTGGATTACCGGAATTGGAGCCCGCTCGCGAAGAGTCGCTTGGCCTTGACGACGACGTTAAAGTCGACATTGAAGTGGAGGACGCTTTGGCGAAGGATAAGAAGATTAAAGGGAAGGCTCGAAGAGGGAAGGCGTCTGCCCCTCCGTGGGCAGCGGGAGCATCTGCTGCTTCGAGGCGAAAGAAACCCAAGCGCGAACGCGTTGCACAGGTTATCTCCTTCCTTCCGCAAGTACCGCCTCCTCCACCGCCCTTGGAACTTGAAAGTGACGGCGACGATGATGATTTGGATAAACTACTGCAACAACCTATTGAATGGCCGCCAGATGATCACTTTCGAGACGAGGATACGGATGCGAGTCTTGACCTGGACGACCTTTCTCTACAAAAGCGACTGGAGGCAATGGACGAGAATGATAGATACTATCTCAAGAAGGCGCTGGAGGAGGAACAACAGAAGCGGCGACAGAAGAGGGCAGCGAAGATAGCTACCCGCGAGGCTCGCGAAGCACATGCTAAGGCTACCTGGAGGCGTCCACCAGTACCAGCGCGAGCACCGTCCCCTGTCGGCTATCTGCCGCCGGCTCATACCACCGGAGCAGCTCGGACAGAGGGCTTCTACAAACTTTCTGACGAAGCCAAAGCTTCGGCAGCGAAGGCTCGGAATGATGCGGCGGCTGCGGCTGCCAATGGAGCTGAAGCAACCGCACCATACTCTCTCACCGCCGCTAAAGCAGCCGCCAAGGCCGGGTCTCGAGCCAATCGCATTCATCATCGACAGCTTCTGGCTGCAAATGAAAATTTGAGCGATAGCATGAAATTCAACCAGCTTAAAGGACGGAGGAAACGTCTAAAGTTTGCCAAGAGTCCTATTCATGATTGGGGCTTGTTTGCGATGGAGCGAATTGATAAGAACGAGTTCGTTATTGAGTACATTGGCGAGATTGTCCGACAGAAGGTAGGCTATGTCATGATCTCCTGGCGCGGTTAGTATATGTAAATGACCAAATCCTCTTGTTAGGTTGCGGATCACAGGGAAAAGATCTACGAAAGACAGGGAATTGGGTCGAGTTATTTGTTTCGCATTGATGGAGATCACATCATTGACGCGACTAAGCGGGGGAACATGGCAAGATTTATTAATCACAACTGTGAGGTAGGAATTTGTATTCTTAACTGCCTATGTATCCGACTTTTGCAGCCGTTGACCCCGCCATTTCCAGCCTAATTGTAGCGCCAAAGTGATCACCGTTGCAGGAAAGAAACGCATCGTAATTTATGCCAATCGGGACATTGAAGATGGCGAGGAGATTACGTATGATTATCAGTTCCCCATCGAAGAGGATAAGATTCCTTGTCTCTGCGGTGCGCCTGGCTGTCGAGGAACACTCAATTGAGCCTGGCGGTGGTTGTGCCGTTCTACGGTTGTGAATATAATGCAGGGCTGTTACTTGTAGTGAATTCAAGAATGTAATGCGGGGTTTGGACCCGAAGAGTATGGAGATGTTTGCCCGGCCGTTTCAGTGCCAGACGATGCCTGATACTTTCCTTCACCAACGGTGTATCAGATAGACAAGCAAAAGCAAATTGAAAATGAATATACAGGAAAGCAATCATGCTGTCCCAGCCATAAAGCTATACAAATCCTCGAAGATTGCACACATTACATGGCAAATGGAAAGGTCTCTGGTACATCTGGCGAAGCATCCGGGAAGTGGGCAGTCTTATCCAGAGGCCGTATCCCGTTCGTGACACGCAGATGCGCCAGCGCATCAAACTATACCGCCCAAAGACCGGATCAGCACCGCTTTAAATAACCGTACTAATTGTGACAGGATCTTACCTGGCTAGCCAACGCACAAGATGAATAATGACTCCACCTTTCCGTGGCGGGTCGATAAATCACTCCTATGAAGCGCTCCAGTCTCATGGGGTTATCCAAGTACCTATTGAGTTCTTCATCTACTGGGATTTTTTTCCCTGTTTTTGGATCGATGCGATGGGTAAGGAGAAGACAATTTTTAATGTGAGGAAGTGAACGCTCCATCAGGCCTTCAATAGCATCGTTACGGCCTGGGTTGACATCCATAATACCTGTAGTAATTATTATTAGAGCACAGAATGGGGAAATCTTCCGTCGACATGAAGGACTTACGGCCGGGCGTATCCCACTCATGAGCAGCGGTCACGGTTCCTTTATATGTCGTAAACCCAATATTAAACACATTGTCCTCTCCAAACTTCTCCCGGCAGAGCTGTCCAACGTTGACTTCCCCTCTCCTCCGACCCATATCCGTGTGCCTGGCATCCCCCAAGTGGCTATTATGGGCCCAAACGACGACCTTTGACTTCTGGTCGGGACTTTTGTGCCGATCGATCCAGTCCATCACCCGTTCAAGAGTATTGACCATGTGTTGATCCCGCAGGTTCCAAGTAATGACGTCCTCGTCGAGCATACAGCGGTAGTATTCCTCAGCATCCTTGACGACCAGAGCATTCATTTCAGCAATGAATTGCTCTTCCTCGGCCGAATTGCAGTTCTCTTTGACGTAATGCAGACGCTTTTCCAATAAATCTTGTAAAACTTTAACAGCTTCTTGACCGCAACCCTCGCTTATACCGTACCGCACGGCAAATGCATATTTCGTGGTATCGGTGCCGAAACGGTGGAAACAGCCGTACCGTTCCCGGGCTTTTTGGGCGGCTTTGGGATCGACTTTCTGAAGATATTCAATGACCGCCGCTGCAGAGGCGTGAAGACTGTACATGTCCATGCCGAAAAAGCATGCTTTGTCAAAGAGACCGCCTCCTTGTTGGGCAATTTTGTCGTTCCAAAGGCGAAGCCATTTAACAAAGGGAACCTGGGCACGGGATGGATGAGGAGGATTGTCCTTTTAAGGATGCTGTAGAGATGTAGATCTTACCATAACTTCGTTACGCCACATCCAGAGCGGAAACTATCAACGATCAAATTATGTCGGTAGAGTCTGTGCACATTAGTAAACTGCTGCCTGCCAGCATACCCGCTTGAAGTCCTTCAGGGCGTCTACAGCTCCTTTGATTGGTGTTTTAGAAGTATTCTGCACATATCGATTGATGGTAATGGCATCGGGCCAGTCGGCTTCCGCAACCACAGCATTGAACCCTGTATATTTGTTCAGTTCGTTTTCTCTTTCTTGTCCAGAAACGGTGATCATTCTCACCCTTTTCGGCAATCAATCGCTGGGTAATGTAGGCACGCTCCCGCTAGGTAATATAAGTAAAATCATTGCTGCGGCCAATAACGGTAGAAAACAAATGGGCAACGACATACGTAGAATTCTAATGTGCCATGACTGCCATCCCCAATACAGACCACTCGAGCAGAACCTTTGAAGAACAGGACGTTATACAGCTCAGTGGTTGATACTTATACTGGTTAGATAGTCTGTTCTCATAACAATCCATACATACCAATAGCATCCATAAGCTCCTCATAATCCTCTTTTGGATGATTCAAACGAATTGATCTGACAAACGGAATGAGGTCAAAATCTTGTGCTGGCATAGTGGAGCCCAGTCTTTTCGTCAACAAAGTAATAGCGGCTGTTTTTGACGGATCGACAAGCTTTCGAAGAGGAAAATGCGAGGTCGTCGCAAAGAAAACTGTCCAGATTTTAGCACACTGCATTGATATATCAATCTGAATTGGTGGGTATCCCTTTTTTCTTGGAAAGTGTGACACATTCAATATGGGTGGGACAGCTGGGCAGGGATGAAATCGCGGATTGAACGGTACGTAACCTCGACTCGTGACATGACATTGACAATTGTCATCCGACGTTAATAGCAACGCTGTACAGCTACTTTGAATTACAAGTTGTGGGATTTCAGTATGCAGTTGGAAATAAATCTAGCCTCATGATTACAATAGATAAATTATCTGCTGCATACAGATGGCGGTTGAATGCAGGCAATCTCCTAATTTAGGCCATGTCTCGAAAGTGGACCAAGCTCTCTTCTCACTCTTGACCCTATGATGGCATGTCCAGGCCCTTCCCTCCATTCTCCTTCTTCTTCCTCTCGTTCAACATCGTCCGCCACCTCCTTCAAAAACTCATAAGTAGCTGGATCAAACTTTTTATCCTCTTCTTCATCGCTTCCCTTCAGCTGCGGGAAGCGAGCCGCCATAATCTCACGCATTCGTATTGAGAATTCCTTTAACTGTGCATCGGAACAAACAGAAATGATATGAGCTCCAATCCCGCTACATTATTGTCATTGAATAATACTTACGTTATTGACGTCCATAACGCTGGCAACGGTCATGGCCAGGCCCGCGGTACCGGTCAAAACTAAAATGGTAGCTGTACTAAAGGCACGACCGGCAAACATGTACGCTGCAAGCTTGGGATTTGCGGCGGCAGCAGCCGGATTATCAAGCAGTTCCTGTAATGGGATCCTCATCTTGCCTTTGGTACGCTGATGGATAGTGTACATCATGGAGGAAAAGGCTGCAATTGAAGCAGCCCCTATAATGTATCTTTCCATCACAAGGTTATGAACGGTCGGACATTGGTGGATACTGTAAAATGTCGCCCACTCACTTGTTATATCGCATGAAGCCCATACCATCTTCGGGAGCAACTGTTGGTTCAACGGCTGTACTCTTTGGAACGGATTCTACTGAAGCAGTGATCGATGGAGAAGAGGGGGCAGTGGCTGTATGTTGGAGAGGTGCTGCAGTGGCGGAATTTGGTGGTGTGGCCACAATAGTTGATGCAATTGTGCGTGGCTTCTGTTCATCTTTGGCGGCGAGCCAAGGAATCACAGCGTCATCAGACGCAGGTCTTCTCCATGCCCATGTCCACCACCGCGAGGTGCGCGAGGGTGACGCTTGTTGCTGGTCTGAGGATGCCATTTCCGCTTAATGTGGTAGATCGCTTACCCAGAAAACCAACTCAACCTTTTTGACGCATCACCAACGGCGTCACGTGAGACAAAATAGCATCTTCTGAAGAACAAACGTTTTGTGAGCCCGAATGAAAAGCACTGTTGAGAGTTCATTAAAAGGAAGTGACTTGCTTCTAAAAGCGAGCTTTGTTAACGAGAGATGGAGAAATCAACATAAATGCTGGGGTGGAATATTACCATGTTCTCTTTCCAGAACACATCAAACATTTGAACGCCCGATGCATTGATGAAAACTGTTTTTTGTCGCTAAAGTTCTGCAACCTGCCTATTGACTGCTCGCATGCAGGCTTTACCAAGTTTGAGGTAAGATACTGCCGGGGTACCTACCGGATTAGATGGACACCTTTCGACAGTAATCGGAGACATGGTACTGTAAACAACGTGAAGGAAAGCAGCAACACCCTCGACAGTATCACCTGTCTTTACTAGCTGCGATTGATTCCTATTGCCCCAAGACGCTATGGTATTGAAAACAAGTGATATGAGATGGGTGGGCAGCTCACGGGCGACTTGTTCGCTTCATTTCAACTGACTACAATGGGTTTTGCATGATGAGACAATCATGTTCGCTTGCCTGAGGCCCAGAACATTTCATGGTTGCCACAGGTTTGGTTGCCGGAGGAATATATAATCTTAAAGGTTGGCGAATGTTGGTAACTGATGTACAAAAGGTCTGAAAGGCTTATAATATACGTAGTGACATAAAGGTGTGTAAGGATGTGTGACAACCTCACTAGCGCAGCCATTTCTGTTCATTCTTTGTTAATAGCGGCCACCTTGCGTAGCCCACCGCGGCGATCCATTTTGTTGACGATCTACAATGAATCAATGCCTGGAAGCAATAATGGGCCAATGTTCGCTACAGGTCTTCAAGCTGTGTCATGCCATTAACCACCCCGATATTACCAGGAAATAACAGACCGAAAGTTCCAAGTCACCTACTCAACCGTAAGCTAATGAAAAGGCTTGTTAGTTCGTTCCCCAAAAGCATTAAAGTTGCTGTCGAAATGTGTGACGCCCAGTTTTTTGGAACGCGCCTCGTTCCGGTAAAAAGTATCACCTTACTTGATTCCTTCTTATAAAAGGACTTGACTGGCTAATGTGCCATTCCTGCTTGTTTCCAAACAAAAGAAATGTCAGCTTTATCATTTGATTTCGACAAGGTGATCGCTGTGAAGGAGGTTTCTCGCTCGCCGTCTTCTTCAGTATGGAAAGCAGATATCTCTGACGAATGGATGATAGGATCTGTTCCACACGGCGGGTATATCCTCAGGTACGTCAGATCGGAAGAGGATCGTAGCTCGTGCAACTTTTAAAACTTTTGTTGCTGTTCAGTGTCATCCTGTCTGCTGCGAGTGCTCATTTTGCTGGCAACCGACCAGATCCCATATCCATCAACGCTTACTTTCTTCGACCGACTGCCGCCAATGTTCCCGCCATCCTTACCGTCACCGACATCAAAGCTGGACGTTACTCAATAGCACAGATTGTAGTAGAACAGGCTGGAACTGCCACACAGTTTGCAACCGTCACCTATGGGGACATATCTCAGGAGCAAGGTCCGACACGAGTCATCGATCCTGATCGTCTGCCTCCCCCATCCCAATGCTTTCCGGGTAGCTTTGGCCGGCGTGCGCCCGGAGCACCTAAAGATAAGCCACACCTTGGACAAAAGGTGGAGGTTCTCCGTGACTCGCAAACAATCTCAACCACAAGAGCCGAGCGGCGGCAGTGGATTCGATTTACTGACGGACGATATCCAGATTTGATCAGTCTGGGCTTTTTCGCCGACGCATCCGGGCCCCTCCTCACCAATTTCGGAAAAGAATGGCTGGGTGGAGAATGTTGGTTTCCAACCATGGAAATCAACATTCAGTTCCGCGCTAAACCTTCCATAACAGCCCCAGGAAGGTGGGTTGGACAATCCGTCAACTCAAGGTTTATCACAAAAGGCCGCCATGAAGTGGACGTGGAGCTGTACGACGAAAACGGCGATATAGTTGCGCTTGCAAGGTGAGCTCCATGAAGCAATCTCTATTTTGGTTATAACTGGGCTCCCTCGAACTTGAATATTTCATATTAGACAAATGGCTCTCGTTGTCCCATGGGAGCGGAATCTCAGAAATGCATCAAACCCTGCTGCTCGCTTGTAAAAATCTTTAGATAGCGCTATTCTTTTAGGTTGTTCCATGGCCAGGCACTTTGTCTCCTTTTACACAATAGACCTCACCCTACATTGCCATATTTCTCTCAAACACCTGCTGGTTATTCCAATCGTTATACTCACCCGCCAGTATTGGTCACGTTGCAGTATGATGGTGATCGACCTCGACGGGCCAGAGTAAGATGACCTGAGCTTTCTAAAAATAGCCTCGTCAGGATGATGAGAGCAAGATGCTCCCAGGCTACGAACTAAATCACCAGAAGGTGCAAATCTACTGTTTAAAGGAGTAAGAAGCTCAAAGTTGGCAAATCACAATAAAAGACCAAGCAAGGATTGATATAACGTGATGACATCTCATTACGACCCTTCCTACATTCCCCACCATCCCCGACAGGGCGTCCGTCTCGCCTCTATTCCCAATATCGAACCCTACCGCCCAGCTCTTTTGGACCCTGTCCTCCGCGAAATTGTTTCGACCCACCCAGGGAATACCGATATCCCCGTTGACAAGCAATGGTTAAACCAGACCGTCTCGACCCTCCGGAGGCGGAGTGAAGGGTTGGTGGTTCTTCCACATGAAAATAGTGCTGCCACCGTCGTAGCCTCGGACGCCCATCAACTCGTAGCTAAGAAGGAGCACAGCTTTGCTAAACTCTTTGCCCGCATCTCAATTCCTTTTTATAAACGCTCTACACCTGACATTGCGCCTTCTGCCGACCAACCGTTTCATGATCGGTATGCGAGGTACAGAACTTCTCTCTCAGAGGAGGACTTTACCCCAGTGTCGCCAGTATATAGGCTTGAGAGCCCTTCAAAGATGCATCTTGCTGGAAGGAAGTTTAGGCGATTTTTCAGAGGAGTGGCGGACCGGTTTGAGGGGAACTGGTAATTGGCATGTTCCAGTAGAGTCGCAGGACAGTTGGTTGGGAGACCCGGGCTGCGATTGAGCTGGACGGAGTTGGTTCGAGTCTAGATACCCCTTAAAGACCCAGTCGCTGGACCGTTCTGGGTTTCTATACCACTTGAGACTGAATGTATCGTTCATGTCCATCATGTAAAAATTACCGTTCGAAAGCCAAATAATTGCATTCGTTGCATCACCCTAGGCGAGATGTCTTCTGCAAAGATACAGAATAAATTGATAATGATTATAAACAAAATATGAACACTGCGTAAGATGCTGACTATGGACAATACTGTACATGATATACTACTGTGAAATTAAGATACCAAAACTAATAATGTCTATCCCGTAATCGAATTGAGCGCCCCATTCAAAAGACCTCTCGTGAGCGTGTCTACCTGTTTCAGCTGATCTTTTAACTGCGCCGGACACGCCATATCAAACGGTCCAATGGTAGTGTTAATTGTTATGCCCAACCGTCTCACAGCGGTCGGTGCAACGTTTACTGCAAATTCCATGGTGAGGGGTATTGCATTGGGTGAACTAGGTGAGATGCCCAAGAAAGAACTCTGGCAGGAAGTTGCAAGGAGTTGCAGAAAGGGGTCCTTCTGGCCAATGATTTGGGAAAAGGTGGCGTTGTAGCGGAGATCTAATGGCTACAGTGAAATGATGGAAATGTCAGTTTCCTTCTTTATATCGTTTCCGGCTAGCCGCATTCTTTCTCCATACCACATGTTCCGTTGTATTTGCGTTTTTCGGGAAGTTTACATTGACCATATTGATCTGCAATTTAAAGGTCTTTGCATCGATAAACTGGCCGTTCTCGCCTTTGACCCGCCCCTGTTTGCAGAAAATAAATATTAGGTACAATATAGGACCGGAAAATTCTGAACCTAATCACGTACCACAACATCCAATCGATCCATCGCAATATCAAATCGATTCTTGACATTATTCAACCAAACATCAACGCCCATGCCGTAGGAGAAAGCGAAATTCCCTGCCAAGCTCGTCAAAGTGATCCCAGACTTGACCAACGGTATATCTGGGCCGGGTTTCCATTCGGAGCCTGGGGCAAGGTGAACGAATTGCGCGGCTGAGACTGGTTCGTAGGGTCCTACATATCCGTATTCGGGTACTGTTGGCCAAAAGTACCATACCAACACACCCAAGATGATAAGGATGACAAGAAGAATGAGGCAGAAAGTCAGGCAGCAGGATTTGCGGGACGGGAAACAGCAGCAGACACGTCGTTTGCGTTTGTCAGCTGAGCTGTATGCTTCTGCGTCGTATGGTTGGGGTGCACTCTTAAAGGCATTTTGGTTGTACGAAGGATCGGTCAATGTTTCTGAGGAGTTGGCCTATTGTTAGACAAAGTGAAGGTGTCAATGATAAGGAAGGCAAGATCTAGCAGCACATGCCATGGAGAATGCGGATCATTCACTATTGTCGCCTACTCACTGGCTGGAGAGAATCTCGATACACATGTTCAGGCATACTGGAGTGCTGCTGTTGCGGGTATGTGTGTTCAGGTGCACCAGAATATTGCATATGTGAATGTTCTGCCATGGGTTGACCGTATCCGTATTGCATATGTGAATGTTCTGCCATGGGTTGACCGTATTCGTATTGCATGTTTGTATGTTCCGCCATGGGTTGACCGTATCCGTTATGATAGGGCGTAGCGGACATGATAAGATCTAATCTGGTGCTCAAGAAAGGTTGAAAATTATGGAATTGTGGCAAGAGGTGAAATGTTAACGTCTGGTTTTTTAAAGGAAAATGATCTGTCTGCCCTTTCTACTCGCTATCGTCAGAATTGTTCTTTGGGGGACACAACGGCTGTGTGCCGCCAGGCGTTTAGATTACGTAAGGCAAGCGGTCATGGAGGCTTGGCATTAATCACATGATATGTTGCACCCAACTTCTGCATGTATTCCATTACCAACTACCAAACCCAAGCTTTAAAAACCATTAAAGCCATTTACCCCGCTGTAGGCTCCTGGCGGTACAATAGGCCCGCCCGGTGCCCCACCGTAACCAGGTGCTCCACCATAACCCCCTCCGACTGGGGCTCCGCCATATGTGATCATCAATGGATTTCCAAGGGCTGGCATAATGGTCGTTTCTATGTTATAGAACCAAATTAGATAAGACAATCACAGTTGCACTCAAATGAAGAAAATAAACCTTGTTTCTCCTTTTCTTCTTCCTTGGCGGCCCTTTCAGTATTGGCCTTCTCCAACTTGTCTACTTTTCCCATGTACTCGCGGACAGTCTGGATGAAGTATGGCATGGCAAAGTCATTCAATCGGTTCCTCCATGCAAGTTCCATGATCACGTCCGGCCTCAACAAATCGTAGCAAGTAAATAGACAAGCAGCAAAGCAGTCTTTCTTTCCGTTGTCGATAAAGAATTGCAGCAGCTCTTCGGCGGTCTCTGTATCCCGCGATATCGCGGCTGTCTCCATTGCGTCCTTGTACAATTTATCTTGCTTTGACAATGTAATGGACTGCTTCCAGCGCTTGTTTTTCTACTCGGGTGAAAGAATGTAAAGATATAATCGCACATTGATAGCCGTACCGGGTATCATACCTTGTACAAATGTGCTGCAATACGACGGAACTCCAATAGTTCGTGTTTCTCCAAACGTTGTGCTAGAGCAATGTTGTCAAAGTTGTCAAAGTTGTCAATGGAGTCCCGCAGTGATTTGTAATCTTCCTCTTCGATTAACAAATCGTTGTATGCAGTGTTGACGGCTTGATTGTTTGCCTGCACTAGGGCATCAGTCCAATGTTTTTAGCCACCCTGCTGTTCCAGTAACTGACCTGCTGCACAGAGATAAGGTACGGCTTGATCAAGGGCAGGTTGTTCGATTTTTGGAATGTCTGAACCACTCGAGTATGATCAATACGCGGTGTCAATACAGTCAGCAAATCATTGAGGAGCAGTGGTTGCTCGTCCATGTAAAAGCGGAGAGCCTAAGCATAGCAGGTACTATCAGTATTGGCGGAAACGGCTGGGACACAAACAAGAGAGGCAGTACCTTGTAGTAGATCTCCAAATTGGACACTTTTACAATCACATCCTTGAAGCTTGCGTGTTCCCAAGCATCCGCTGAGTGGCTCATGATGGTCAACGCAGCATTGTCATATTCATCGTAATGGGTGTATAAGAACACCAATTCTGGCCACATGTGCGCAGTCTCAGTTGCTCGTATGACTTTGGGAATATTAATTCGCTGCCAGAAAAGCTTCAAGTGCTCCATCAAGCGGTCAGGCTTGTACTTGGAGTAAAGAATGGACAGCTCCGTGAACATTCCCATGTGGGCCCTTTCAAGACCGAGCCCAGCTTCGAGTAGTTGCATGAGCTCTTCAAAGTTGCCGCGACGCTCGTACAGGTTGATCAAATCCTAAGCTCAAATATAAGACACCGTATCGCCGTCACCTAGAAGAACTTTCAAATGGTGCAAATATACCTGGAGCTCTTCGGCATGAACGATCAAGTGCAGAGCACAGATCTGCGCTAATCTGAACTCCCCGTTCTCGACACATGCAGCATTCACTTCCTTCCAGACCCTAGAAGCCGCTTAGTCTCATTCCTAGTCGTGTTCAACATGGACAAACGTGCGGGCTTACTTGGTAGAGTTGGCCTTTCTGGCACAGTCGACCGCGGCCTGATACTCATTCAAGTAGACCAATGTGGAAGCCAATCGTGCCCAATTGGATACGTTGTTGAACAGAATTTTGGCGGCCTCATACATCTTCTCCTCGAAACAACGCTCGCCAACCACGGCAATCTGCGGAGCTCTTTATTAATATTTTGACCTTGCGTATGTTTACCTACACATCTGCATACCTGTGCAAGGTTCGGGCTTGCGATGAACTCCTCCAGATCCGCAAGCCGACCCGTTTTTGCAAATGCGAAAATAAGCTCACTTTCTACCACGGGCTCGCGAACCTTTTTACGCGCCATTTGAAGATAGCGAACCAAATCTTCAAATTTGTTGGCACGACTGGCAATCTGAATCACCTCCACAGAATTTGTGGCATCTTCGGACTTGATGTACGAATCTGACATCAAATATGACTCAGCGTTCAGACCCAATTGTAGAGCCTATCAATGGTCGGATGTGGTCGTACCTATGGCCTCCTTTACACGCATGTGGTCGAGCTGAGCCTTAGCCAACTTGCTCCACACCTCCGGCAAATCCACCCTTTCGGCAAACTCATTTGCGCGATCAAGATCGCCGATGTTGTCTAAAAGCACAGCAATACCATTCGCATGCTGCTCGTATTTCTTGTAGATGGCGAATGCTTCCTCATACAGTTCGGCACCAACCGCAATGTTTGCAATATCGGGTGCATCATAGTTGTCTAGTCGAGTAATGTAGTCCATCACGCGAGTTTTGTCCGCCTAACGTAATTAAGGTTAGTATTGGACCACAGGGTGGAAAACACGATCAGTACCAACTTTAATTGCCGTAAGAATCAACAAGTTCTGCAAATTGCGGTTGTCGCTGAAAGCAGATCCTTCAACAACCAGCTTCTCAAGCAGCTCAATTAACTCATTAGGTAAGTCCGCTGCCATGAAAGCCTTGACGGTGACAGACACATCCTCAGGGTCTTGAGTCTCAGGTAAAGCCGTGGCGACAACCTGGTCAACAAGCTGTCGCCGATATGCATTCGTTGGTTGTAATGCAAAGTTCCACAACTCGGGATCCCGACGTTTCACCAGATAGCGAGACTGGTGTTTGAACATCGAGTTCTCATTAGTGATCTGAATAAGCTCCTGATCGCATTGTCCTCGCTCATAGGCGATAAAGGCGAGATAAGGATCCCGTTTCTCGCAGTACTTTCCGACTACCCGCGCATCGTAGAGCTGCAAAGACGTAAAGGGCGCCCGTGAGTACGGCGTCTCAGCTATAGGAACGGGATACGTACCGTATTCTCCTTCAGGAAATGCTCCGCATTGTTGTTGGTATCAATATAAATCTTGGCAATGGCATTGTACAGGTGCACATCTGTGTTCCCTTCTCTGATTCTGCTTTCCAAGAAAGGTAGCAACAGCTTCAATCTGTTCCTCTTCTCAGCTTCCTCCACGAGTTGATCCATGGGAATTGCACCGCGGATGGACATTAGCAGACTTTTGATGATATTTTCGTCACAGTCAACATCAAGCAGAGCACCGATGACTTCAGGGGCACGGGTGGTGTTCACTTTCTGGACGTAAATCTCGATGAATTTATAGAGATTGTTTTGGTACAAGAACATTACGAGGTCGTGCACGTAACCAAATCGATCGCAGACGATGATGAGGGGAAGTTGGTCAGGCAATTTGGCCTCCTGGAAAGTGCCATTGTTCAGTGACCTCACTTTGAGTTATGCCAGCCATAGTTCTCGTACCTTTAGGAAGTTTTTCACACGCTCCGGGTCGTAGCAGTTACTTTCCCGACAGATCCGCTCCACTTCCTTGAGCTGCCCAGTCCTGCACGCGGCCTGAATGTACTTGAAGTGAACTTCGCCATCTTGACTGAAATTCACTACTGATCCCAAGTAGTAGTACAGTCCTACAGAAAAATTGGCATGCCACGCAATCAGAAAATGGAATATGGTAATGTTGAGACGGATCCTGGTGTCATACCTTCGAAGCTCTTGTACGACTCAAACATATCGATGAGGTTCTTCGGTCCAAGTTGCTCCGAATACTTGGTCGCAATCTGAACGACAATCTGCAGATTTTGGCGAATGTTGTTTGTCAACATCTCTTTCAGGCACTCAATGGATTGTTCCACCGAGAAACGACCGAAGAAGTTCACGACCCACTTCAAAGACAGTAGTTGTTGTTGAGCCATAAAGAAACAACTTAGCGGACAGCTTCACACCTTCGTACCTCTGGGTTCAATAGATGAGTATGCACAATCGTACGTTTGATATCGTAAATATCGGTGTAGTGCTCGAGTGCCTAATAGAGTGCATGAGCGTACAATGCCACCATCACTTGCGTTTGCTTGTTATCCTCCACCTACCCGCTGGAAAAGTCCCGCCTTTTCACAGAGAGACGCAATATATGCACGGTCGTAGTGTGTGAACATCTCATTACCAAGAATGGCATCAGCAACTTGAGGAGCATGCAGCAAGTTCATTTCCAGCAATTTGGTCTGAAGAGGGCCATGCTCAGGTCTGTTCTCCTTCAAGGCATCCAACAGGAACGAGGTGGCCTGCTGGACCATATTTAACGAAGAGAAGACATCGACAATCGATTCTAGCGGCACCAAAGGACCATTCTCATCGTTGACAAGAAGAGAGGCGAATTCGCTCCCCTTATCGGGATCAATTCGCATGATATACTGTAGTAGATAAGCATAATCTGGCTGATATCCAACTTTCTTGGCATAGAGGATGATCTTGTTATACTGAGCGGTCTCTGCAAAACACGCCACGACCTAGAGTTTTTGAAGAAATGTAGGCACTCCTGAGCATGACAATACCGATGTACAATGCAACATACCTTGTACGGCACATTTGCACGTAAGTACACTGAGAGCGCCAGAGTCTGATCGAATTGTTTAACTATGTCCCCAAGTTCTTCGCTACACTCCAGCTTGTCCTCCTTCAACCACTTCTCTAGCAGCTGCTTTCTGCCCTGTTGCAAGACTGGTCGCGCTAACTCGATGGATTCATACTTGTTCAATTCACCCTTCTCCAAAAGCACACCAAAGTACTGTAAAATGGGTGTGACTTGTCCCTGTCCAAGAGGAACCTGCTTGAAGCGTTCGATTGTCGCAGGTGTCCGCAGCATGCCCTAACAGGCGCAAAAGGCTTGTCTCACTAGGTCCCCGTCAATAATCAGCATCAATGCTTACCCTGGGCGACGTAGCAGCTAGCTTCGTAGCTTCGGCGTAATTGCCGCTCTGCATGTAGTAATTGAAACGCTCCAACACCAGATTGTCAGCACCCGGAAGGTTGTTTCGTGTCGCCAAACGCAATGCCAACTCGGGGTTGTTCAACGTGCTCAAAATGTAAGGAATCAGGTTGTTCTCATCCACACTGACAGAAAGCACCTAGTGTTGCGGACAATACATGCGTCAGTTTGACATCCTCTCCCAGTGTCGCTATGCGAGATTATATGGATATCTAACCTGGCCCTTCCGGTTGACCCCAATGATGCCTCCAGTGGCTTCCAACTCTGCCGTCACAAAGATAGTATCACCACTGATCCGATTCATGAAAATACAGGTTCCGGTTTCCAAATCATAGAGGTGGATGAATCCATATTTCGTCACCAGGAAAATGATGTCGTACTTCTTGCTGACTTGCATGGCCACGGGGAAGTCGTTCACAGCATCTGGCGGGAAGAAAACATCCACTGCTCGCTTCTGGAAGACAGGTGTCCCTTCTTTGTGGTCGACTTCTACAATGTGTAACTTTGACCGATTGGACGCATAAGTCATTCAATCCAATGTTACGTACGTGAACAGAACGTACCTTAGCGCCATTTGCGCTTCGGACTGCAAATGTGAAAAGCTTTGCAGCAGGCTGGGTCACGTCCAATTTCAGTTCCGCAAAGGCACCCGCGTGGCCTTCGAGAGGTTGACTGACAGCGCGTTCTTTGGAGTAGAGTTGCATGTTGCCCACAACCCGTCCTTGCTAGATCAAGGGCGGTACTGGAATTTAGAGTTCTGTGATTAGTGCGATTTGCCCTGAATCCAACCAACCTGGGCTGAAATTCCAATCAACAAAAGCCATTTTTCGTCCGCGCCAACTCGATAGTTTATGATTTGGGAGCCAGCAAGATTTGTATTACGGTCAAACATCTTCTGAGGCTGGGAATCACCCTCCATCGTCCAATGAAAAACGGTGGTTTCCGTCACAATTCCCAATGTTGTTGTCGAAATCCACTTCCAGAAGACGACGTCTTCATTCATTGTATGCGCTTTCACCTTCGCCTTCAACTCAAGGTTGAAAATTTGAAGCTGCCGTTGAGCTGAAGCGAACGTCGTAAATTATATGTATGGATGCATATTGTGCAGGGAGAGCAAGACTAATCCACGTACATTTTAGTGCAATAATCTTGGTAGCAGGATTCATTATGGCGGAATCGGCAGTGATAGGCCTCCGCAAGATTTGCGTAGGATCGTTCATGTCAATTATCACGACTTGGTTCTGCTCCCCAACCTTTTCTCTGACGCAGATAAATTTATCCGACTCCATGGTCAACGTGTTGAAGCCGATATTGGCGGCGTTGATGCCAAGATTTTGGAGCTGCAGACATCGGCATTGGGGTAAGTTGACAGCCATCAATATATATACGATCCAATAGTATGCCAAAGGGCTTGCTATCACCGTCGTTGAGAACTCGCAAACTGACCTGAACATGCTCCTGAAACTTGATTGGTAGCATTTGCCCAGACATCGTGTTCTAGTCTAGGTGAGACCAAACCGTAATATTATCAACAGCAGCACGTAGTATTATTAGCCCAGAGTTTTCAGAACCGTCCTCCCTTGGCTTCCAAAGCCAGGCTGCCACACTTACTGTAGCGCCGTACGCGAAAAAGGTCACTGGCGCACGCGCCTTGATTGAGGATGTGATGTAAGCGTGCAACAACGTGCGTGCAACAACGAAACGTTGCGTGGTGGCCGAAATATACGGGTCCCGTCGCAGATGTTGCGTGCGATGTATTAACGTGAGAAGCCGTGATAGGCTCTGGGCAAAGGTTGCCGTGAAGGGCTTTGAATAGTTCCCGATAGCCTGACGGTGCCTCACCCGCAAGCGCTCCCTTGATGAGGCCTCGAGTGGCTCAACTGCCACCAGCCACATTCGATGAGTCATCGGTTTGCTAACCCACTCCGCTCCAAAGCACTTCAAGCCCTCATTAACGACATGTTGTCCTCTTCAAACCAACAAGAGTTTCCTCGGCAGCAACCCAAATACTTGCCCTTACCTCCTGGTGCTCGATTAAAAGTAGAACAAGCTCAGGTGTAGTGCGTATCCGTCGCCAGTGTTGGTCCTGAGAGTGAATTTACACAGATAGTCCTTCCTGACCAACGGCGTCGAACCTGCGCCTGTCTTTACAGTAATCTTCGAGGGTTGGGTCATCTTTATGGAAAAGGTGCAGGGAATAGGGCCTCAGATGCATCAAGCGCAATTGCGGACTTTACCCGAGCCATTTTTCTGAATCCAGAGGAGCCGAGCTACTATTGGCATCGAGGGGAAGCGTATTTGGCGATAGTTGACTTTGAATCCGCAATTGCAAATCTGAAGCAGCATGCACTGATTTTAAGCGAGCTACGGGCAGATGCATCGCGGGTGGGCGGATGGGTACCTCCAAGCGCTGAAAGGAAGGCGGAGCAGTCAACAGTGGGAGGTTCAATCTACGTGTCGAAGAAGCGATTAGGTCTGGTAGCATATACATGGGGTCAATGTCTATTAGATCAACGTCGTTTTAAGGAGGCTATGAGAATGTTTCAGCTCGCTGGTTCATTAGAGTTCCAAATCCCAAGCGTGCTATTACGGTGGTAATCTTACTGTTGGTTGCCTACCTCGCAGAGAACTGCCTAATAGCTTGCTTCAGCGTCTTTGTTCACATTGGCCTAGGAGAATTTGACGAAGCCCTCGAGACGCTTTATAAACTCACCAAACTGGATGCCTCGAACATTGAACTCTACATTCTGAGAGCAAAGATTTACAAATATCTGGGAAATGTATGGCCAATTGTTGAGGACATCCAACGTTAAAATCGTCGATGGTGTTAATAAGTCTAATATCATACATAGGTCGACTTTGCCAACATTGATTTACAAGCAGCTGACGAGATTGACCGAGATCACACTGAGCTGCCCGCGCTCCGTGAATATGCCATGACTACCGCGGTGGGCCTGAAAAATAAGGCCTCCGAACGCATTCTGGCGGGAGAGCCTACGGTTGCAATTCATTATCTTAATACTGTGATCGAACTCGACAAAGGCGATTGGTCATCCTACTTCAAACGGTCAGTATATCCGTTCAGGTATGCAATGCGGAACGAAAGCTGAAAGCTGTGCTAGGGGTATACTTCTGGCAGAAATTGGGCAGTGTGATGGCGCCATTCAAGATTTACAGAAGGTTTTGGAGATATCCGACCGTGATACAAGCCGGGATCCGGAAGTGAAGGAGCGAATTGCCAGCGTATACAATAGAGCCGGCATTCAAGCATATCAGTGTGTATATCTTGCCTAACACAAATATTTGTTCTCTGTTTAACGGCAAATCTCTTTTAGGGAGGGAGACCTTGTTCGTGCGCTTTCGGAGTTCACCACAGGATTGGACCACCACAGTTCAGACCCAGTACTCTGGAAAAACAGGGCTGGTAAGACATATGTAGTCGAGTCTCAATTTTAAAGTTGGAAAACTGATGGTGTCAAAGATTGCTACTTGGCAATTGGTAATATCTCAAAAAGTTTGGAAGACCTGGTGAAGGCAGTCGAGATCGACGCGCAGGACGTGGCATGCCGGCAGCGATGTGGCCTTCTATGGTCCGCCGTTGCTGATAAGATCTTTTCTACCGGGGATTGGACCCAATCTGCACAGATGTGGACTGCGGTAAAGCCTTATGTCTCCTCTTGTCACCCTTCAGTAATTTTACTTTTCCATTCATGATGTCATCCCAATAGGCCATTCAATATGATCCTGCATGCGCCGAATATTTCTTCAAACGGGCACGAGCATACCACCTTTCGCAAAAAATAGATGAGGCTCGAGAAGACCTTGAAGTAGCATTACGCTTGGATCCCTCCAGTATCGAAATATCTGCCTTGCTCTCCCAACTTACGATTGGTCCACCCCTTGATAATCTGGGTCCGTTCCCTCCACAGCGAACACGTCGTGCAGTAGTGCCTTATGCCAACCAGCCAGCCAAGGAGCCTGGCCTGATCGGTAGGGCCTTCTCGAAATGGCTCATGAATTTGCACATCCCTCACATTATGCCATTACAGGAAAATCCATCATGGCACCTGTCCAGCACCTTCCACCCACTACTGCCCCTAATATGTTACCGCACGTTCGTATTCCTGATCTATTGGTATCCATATCAAGCTTGGAAGCCAGTTCAACTGGAAATCTCTCAGTGGAAGAGGGACTGACTTGCAAAAGGAAGTTAGATGCAACGAAGGTCGTGGCAGAGAGTCAATCCCATATCCTCTCCCTTCCACCTGTTTCCCTGCCGAAGCTTTCTGTGGACGAAGGCGGTCCAACTCGCAGCAGAGATTGTGGAGCCTTTGCCCCTTACCGGGAATCTTCCCATCGAGCCAAAGCATCATCATTTCCCTCGCCGAACAAGGGGGTGCAATCGGCTGGAACGATCGACAAAGTGGACAAGGTTGATAATAAACTTACAACCAAGCCGCAGAAGCCGAGTCTTCATCACATATCTCTGCAACTTGATCTCCAATGATGATCTGTCTAGTATTAGCATTGCAGTAGAATGTAATCACAGGTTTATTCTATACATAATGGGCTTTCTATATACACATGTTGAATTATGTTTTAGCTATCACTACGGAAAGAGACACGTCTTCTGGTCCCCGTGACGTCCGGTTTCTCTCCGCAATCAACAGAAGACGCTGCTAGTTCGGCAATCAGTTGCTGCCGGTTTTTCCCATCCACGGAATGGCTAGTTGTAGAGTCCGTGCCAATCAAGTGTTCATCGTGGCCGCCGACGTCTCTCCTTATCGTACGGCTTCGTCTCCATGATGTGCGTGCCGGCTGTCCTTCAGGCTTCTGGGTAAACCCTGCCGATCCTACTATTTCCCGGAAAAACGGTATCTGGTGCAGTATGAGCTTCCAAGCAACAAACCAGACTTTTAGAGAATGAGTTACAGGATACAAGTCGAACTTATAATCAATCTAATTACTCTTACCGAAGGCTATGGTGGCACATAGAAGGGACATAGAGCCCAAGAGCGTTATCGCCGTGCGCCCGGCTTCGAGCAGGGCGTTCATGTTTCACTCTCACCTGGACAGCTGAAGTACTTCGATGGAAACGATGCACACACGTTCACCGGAAGCAGTAGCCAATCCTTGGGCTACGATGTTTATTATTTCAGCAAGCGGCGGGAGGTGCTTTCAAAGCCACGACGAACGCGACAGGGTCATATGACCGAGGCACGTGATTCCTCACTTTTTTTGGGTGCTGACAGGCCGGTAGATTCTTGAACTCCCATCATCCCTTCGACAATTACAATGGCGACCACAGTGAACCCCAAAGCCTTTCCTCTTGGTGAGCTCAAAGTATGAACCTTAACTTAAATATACGCAAGAAAACTTACCTTTATTATTTCTCTAAGCCGATGCGCAACTCACAAACAAGATTCTCGATCTTGTCCAGCAAGCATCCCACTACAAGCAGCTGAAGAAGGGTGCCAACGAAGCCACAAAAACACTCAACCGTGGTATCTCCGAGTTCATTGTCATGACGGCTGACACTGAACCCCTCGAGATTCTTCTCCACCTCCCCTTGCTCTGTGAAGATAAGAACGTCCCATACGTATTCGTTCCATCCAAAACCGCTCTTGGCCGTGCATGTGGTGTTTCTCGACCAGTTGTTTCCTGCTCGGTCACTACAAACGAGGGATCTGAGCTTAAGCCTCAGATTCAGGCGATTAAGAACGAAATTGAACGTCTCTTGATCTAATGTCTCTTTGCGTATTTAACGTCCTATTGCATAGTTACATAGACACATCATATTGCCCTTTGCCATGATGGTGTCATCCGGGAAATGCTCGTGGTTGCCGGGCAGCTTTTAGTCTTGGATAGCATCCTGAGCGTTAATGTACGTAGTTTCTAGCAATCATCTTCTCTCATGATCCTTAGGTGAAGAGGTTGTATTTACAATAAAGGAAAGACTGAAGCGAGATGTTCCAATGATTCCTTTGATGATTTACGGATCCTCGGCCGTTCTTGTTTGATGTCGATCGTGCTTTGGTAATCAGCTCTAAATACGAGATCACGTGGACAAGCCCGCTTCGTAAGAGGCCAAAACGGCGCGACCTTGTCACTCTGGCCTTGCAGAGGCGACAACACCACACACACAACCGTTGGCTGGCCGAGAAGAGGTTATGCATGCGTCAGTGGTGGAATCTATAGTAGCAGACGCGCACGTTGAGGTCCTGATTCCTGCAACAGATTCAACTGATGCAGAAGACATCTTGAAGGCCCCACCTAGGGACACAGTATTTTACGGTATGATTGCAGTACCTGCCTCCGGCTTTCTTTCTTGTAGCACAGCTGACGTAGCTCAGCGCTCTCATAATATAAATATTCAGATGAGACTCTCCACTGCTATGTCCTCTTCAGGCCTTCTCAGGCGCCTAGTGCCGCGAAGGTAACTGCTGCGATGCTTACAGACATCGCCAGTCGCGGGTTGGATCTGCATGTTGTTGTCAGCATAGGCGAAATTGATGAAGCAGACTCTACAGTCTCGGCCTTCTTGCCTGCTGCCCCCAAGGCGGCTCCTCCCGCCCCACCGCCAGCTGCCCACCATTTGAGCGCGTTTCCACATAGGAACCGTTCAGCAACCACCGGCTCACCCGTCCCACTGAAAGGATCTCACGCTTCTAATTCTTCCAATTCTGCTGGCTACTTAGCGAGCCCAGCACGAAAGCGGAGGACGACATCCTTGAAGTCTGGTCAGGTCTTATTAGGGCCGCTGGACTCGCAACCCCTAAAGAAGTCGCCGTTGTCCTCAGCAGTTACACCAACAACAGAAGCAAAAGATGAGGAGATACTTTATTCTTTCGTGTATGACGCGGTGAATGGGGAACAAGAGCCGATTGTCTTACCAGAGCAGCGATGTTGTCTCTTTCCTCTACGACTTCCGATAGGTAGCGCGCGACATTGATGGCTACCGTTCGAGAGCGGTTCTAATTTTCAATCTGTTTCGATTTGGCACCAGCAATCCTAAAAGCCAGATCAAAAGATATTGGATATAGTATAATCGTTAGAATTAGTTTGATATCCAAATCAACACAGCAGTCCCCACCCACTATGCGAGAGGCTGTCCTATGTGACCCCGAAGACTTCGATGCGCCAAATTTGCTGGCAGGTCTAGCAAATGGTGAGTCCGATTTCATATTTCATTTGGATCTGGCCAGCCTAATCAAGTCATGCATAGACGCTTATTTCAATCCGGAGGGAATACCGGTACATCGTTTACCAAATCACCCGAAGCGACCTTCATTAACACCAGCAACGCCATCCCCACGTGTGATGCAAAAATGCATCCCTGTTCAACCAATACTGGATATAACGATTAATATCGTTGACGCCGGCCTTGATAGTATGTTGATGTCACTGGCCCTAGAGAATAATGTTGGCGAGGATAGTGAATTTTGCATCGAGTCTCTGAATGTGAATATGACCAATGCTATCATTTCGCGTGTTGATGAGACTTCAGTCAGGAGCGAACCGGTATGTTCGTCGTCATGGGCAGTTCCATTGACGTTTTGAATCTATTGCAGGCGTTAACATGTCTCTTTCAAGCTTAAGACACAGGACGAGCTCCACCTTCTCTACAATGTTGCATTGCTTGAGGATGCTTGTAAGGAAACACCTGTGGAGAGCCCTACAAGTCCGCCCGGAAGTGCCATGACCTCTCGAATGGCATCTTTTGCGTCATTAGGGACGGTCAAGTCCATTGGAGCCGTTATAACGCCAAGAATCAAGCGATTACTTTCGATATCAATCAAGGGGACGAGCTCGCTCGCTGGCTCACGGGGACAGGTTATCGGAGCCAAATGGTTCACTCAGCTTCTTTTTGGAGGTGATTCTGAGAGCAAAACGCTGTTGGACGTAGTGCCTTTATATGGAAGGAAGAATGCCATGCCGAAAGAAATTCGAATTTTGAATGAAAAAGAAGGAGACGGATTGCAGCTCTCATTTTCTAGTGAGTTTAACCAGGTCTCTTTTCGGTTATGTGGATTCTCAACAACCCCGTCTCGTTTTCTGATCGAAAACAGTTGCATCACAAGTATATCTGCGCCATATATTCACCGTTCAGGCATTCTTTGTCAACCGCTCCACAAAGACGAGAAATTTGAACCTGATCATACCGACGAAAGCGACTCCTAGTGATACATCCGCCCCGTCCCTACCTCGGTTAGTACAAGACCAACATGATTCCACAAGTATTAATGTAGCTAACTTGTGACTGTAAATGTCGACATTAGTAGTCTTGACAGTGGAATCAATCTGCATATGGAAGAGGAAGGTGCGTGTGCAAAAGTTGCCTGAAATCCGTAACCGACACTGATCTGTGTCATCCGAAGAGTTTTTGAGACGCTACCTGGAAATGGAAAAGCGCGAAGCCTCGCTCGTATGCTTAGAGCATAGTATCCAGCTAAGGTACGCGGACATGGATACCGTTTTCGACTCAACTGCTTGTCGCATGAGTGCTAATAAGCTGCTTGGCCATCCTGAAGCGCACTCCATCCGAACACATGTCAAACAGTCAATCTGCATTTTGTCGCTATTAAAGGATTAGTTCACACTATTGAAGATATACAGCTGATCGATAGAGACAGCGGGGGTGTTATGCATCTGCGAAATGTGTTGGAAATCCACGTCCTGAACGCAAATACATAGATCTCTCTACTTTACGCGCGGAGTTTCATGTGGCGAAGCCGCCCGCGCGCCGGGATCCTGTTTACCCAGTTCAAAAGTATCGTTGTTTTTTAAGGCATTTTTCTATCTTGAATTCGATCACTGTGTGTTGGGATACAGGGGCGCGTTTGACTCCCTTCGATTATTCCCAGAATATCTGGTATCCTCGTGATGATCTTCCTTCTTTCGCTCTAAGGAACCCAAAAAACTGTTATTAGCACCAGTCAGCAACAAACAATCCACAGCTGACACCTACCCAAAGGAGTATCCTCTGAGTCCACGAGCAGTGCGTCAAAATCGTCTTCCGGCAAATTGTTGTACTGCTGTCGGGCAGAAGATCCGCTCTCCTTGGTGGTAAACGCTTTGTCATACAACTCTTTGAACTTCTTCTTCGCCGATTCCCCTATGGCGCTGGCGCCAGCGATAACTTTCTCTTTGGTTTCGCGGAATGGCGAAGGGCTTCGGGGCCTTGACGGGTCTATGCAGTCTCAGACATTAAGGAATTTGGTAGAATGGTGTAGCCTACAATAGAATTGCAAAGATACCTTCATCGAGCTGCCGATGTCTTTGGGCTGCTGTAACCAGGCAGAGTAAATTTCAACGAATTGTTTACGCAGGTGTAATGATATATGCTGCCCTCTGTACCTTCCCCTTGACGCTCCTCTTCCTCCAAACGCCTTGCAAGTTCTTCATCTTCTTCTTGCTGTGCTAATGCGCGAGCCAACGCTTCATCATTTGTCTGCAAACATAGAGAGGAACAAAATCACAAGGTTTAGGACCCTTATCCACGGGCCCACAATATCGCGCTTCAATCACACATTCAGATTGCAACACAGCTTACAGTGCTTGTATCTGCTTGTGCAGCGCCAATATTAGATTCCGGAGCAGAAGAGGGGTTGGATATTTCCAATAAAGCATTTATGGCCGCTTCGACATTGCCGTCGTTTGCAGTCAGGACAGCCTCGCATACATCTGCATCGGTGTCGGGGAAGATTGCACGCAATTGCTACAAGAAATATGAAAGTAAACATTATCATCCCTTTACTCCTTGACCCCTATCCAATAAACTCACCTCCATGTTCAATGGTTTTTGTCCTTGTGCAGGCCAAGAAACTAATTGCAAAGCGTCCTGTCCCCAGTTGGCGTGGCTGTTTGTTTGCCGTAAGCAATCGCCACGTGAATGTAGTGCAAAGACCTTGCTAATCAATCGAGCGCAGCGCCCGGGGGTTTGCTGTCATTCCTCATTCTAATCTGTTTGAAGCATGCGATCGCAAGTCATTGTAAATACCTTCGCAGGGCTCAAGCCTCTCTGTCTTCAGTTTCCAGATGATTCCCCGAGCGAGAGCCCGTTGCTGGTGCAAGATCTCAAATTCCGTCTTACCACCATCCTAAATATTCCTGCTGACGACCAACGTCTTACAACTGAAGGAGGCCGCTCCGTAGCCGACAATGACATCCTGTTCTCTACAGAAGATATATCCAGAGATGTGTTTTCACCTGTCTTCAACCTCCTTCTTCGCCTTCCGGGTGGAAAAGGTGGCTTTGGTAGTATGCTCAGAGCTCAGGGTGGGAAAATGGCGTCTCAAAAGACGACAAACTTTGAAGCATGTAGAGATTTATCTGGGCGTAGATTGAAGACGGTGAACGATGCCAAAAAGTAAGTAATATCCGTTAATGCAACCTGTGGTTTCGGAGTGTTCTGACTTTCCGTTTGTAGGTTGGCAGACTACCTGGAGAAAGAACCTGAACGGAAACGTAAGAGACAAGAAGAGTTGATGAAAAAGATTGAACAAGGCTTAAAGGAGCCCCAGAAGCAGAAAATCAGATATCATGACCCGGAGTTTGTTAGTAGTCACGAAAAGGTGATGGAGGATGTGAAGGATGCGGTGACGAAGGCGTTAGCGGCGGCACCTAGCAAGGCGCCTGCCCCACGAAAGCCTTCCCCACCTGCACTGGCTCAACCGGCCGCAGATCTGTCCCAATGGCAAGTACTTTGATCATTTGAAAGCATGTGGTTCACGACCTGATTCTTTTTGAATAGGGACGCATTGTCCGATTCTGAAGAATCTGAAGAAGAGGAAGAAGAGGAGTGGGAGGAGGATCAGGCTGGAGAGGGAAGTTCCGCGGGCGGTAGCAGTGAAGCGTCAGTGCCACCTCTTGGCAAAGGCAAAGGCAAAGAAGTCGATGTATCAGCTTGAGAATTTGATGTGTAATTCGTTGAAGAAGTCAATTTTGTGTATAGTATCATCTGCTTTTAGTTCAATAATAACTTATTTACAATCGTGAGATTTGAAAGTGTCTGTTCGAGATACTCTTCGTCCTGCTCGGACATGTCGTCCTTTGAGTCATGCGTTCCTAGTCGTCCATCAGTTCGCTTGAGGTACCAAGAGTAGACTGAGGTGGATAAATGAGTAAGCGTCATGGAAGATGATGAGAGACTTTGTCTCTACCTGAATGAAGCCTATGATTGAGAGCATCCAGATGTCGTTTGACATCGGCTTTTTTCAGCGCAACCTTGGCCTGAAAAAATCACAGTGTTCACTAGCCTTTTCAACTGACTTACACAGCGTTCCGTCGCATACCTTTTCGCTGTCGCAGAGTAATCCTCGAATCAGGGAAGTCGTTGGCGAAAGAATATCAAGAGACTTTGATGCCAGAAGGTCGCACAAAATCGAGAGGACTTCACCTGAATAATGATAGGAACTATAAGTTTCGTTATATCATGTTATATCCAATGTATCACATATTCCAACCGTGGAGTAGAAAATGAGCTTTATTTTCCTTGGCAATCGCCAAGTTCCGTAGAATCAATACCGTAGTGCGTTTAACGTGTACGGACCGCACCGCCAATAATTGTACGAGTTGATCGAACAGCCCTTAAACAAGTATGAACAAAATATGACGGCGATGTATGATTGCCACCAATACGGCGGCAAACCCAACATACCTGGAGTTCGCATGACATTTACTTGCCCGTCATAGGCAAAGGTCGAGTTCAGGTACAATGACAGGAGAGCCTCCACCCTCGGGTAATCTTTCACCTTGGTCAACCAAGATAGTACGCTCTTCAGATCTACCAGTACGTTTGTCTGTAATATGCAGAGAGGTGATTTCAGTCAATTTAATGCTCAGACATGAATATCACGTCGCTTTACCTTCCACATAGAAGCACGGGATTCCCCATGCAGCACAAGGATCTTCAAAACATCGAGACAACCAATGTATGTATGCAACTCAATCGTCTTCTTGCGAACCATGCTGACCAGAATATCAGCCAAGCTTGCATCTCGTCCTTTTATCCCTATCTGCTCAAACATGACTCTTTTTGTATTGTTGCAATTGGCAATCAAGTTACGCAAGCAGTGAAGCGCCTCCTGTGCCAACACATCGCTGGATTCTTTACTTGAGAGGATATCATGAAGGAGTTCATGCGTCCGCTCTTTGGTTGCAGCTAGCTAACAGCGAGCAGCGAACGCGATTAGCAAGTTATTCAGACGGTGCTATATAAGCCGATCTACCAACCTTTGCTTCTGTTGAACCAGCCAGGATGTGCCGCAGAAGAGTAACAATTACAAACATCTCTTGCTGCTGTGGGCCATCCAGTCGAGACTAAAAATTATAAAGCTTGAGCAAATGCACAATTTCAATTATTTCCGCATGAGAACTTACGGTGCAATCTAATGCAAGCCGCGCTCGTTCTAAAAGATTTGACAAAAATCCTCCTGCCCCCTATCATCAGTGAAATGTTGAGGAATGGGATCTATGGAAAGTCCATACCTTGCACTGCATGAGTTTTCACGGAATTACAGCACCCCAATAGACATTGCAAACAGATCCGCACCGACTCCATGTATGCAGCGTCTTCCAGTTCATACCGTCTGAACAGGACATGAACAAGTTGTTCGAAGAGCACCGTCCCAATAGGACCATTACCACTCTCAAAGATGCGTATCTCATGATTTAGAATATCCGCCAAGCCCAGGTCGACAGTAACGTTGAAATGCAAAGACAGGATCCTCGCTAGTGTTTGGCAGGCAACCCGGGCCAATGAAGTACTTGAGGTCTGCCGCATGCTGACCACCAGCAGCTGACAGATCGTCAACCCGTTCCGTTCCGTCTTAAACGTCGTCTCGAGCTCCTTCGGCCTTCGCGTGGCGGACACGAACAGCAACTCCGTTAAGACGTGCAACGCGAGTCTAATTGTAGGACTTTGGAGTAACTCCTGCATCAGGTGAACATCTTTCCAATCGTCCCACAGGCCCCGTAAGACACGAACCAACTGCTTGAGAACAAAGGTCTCATCCACCAGATAAGCTTGCATATCAAGCGATCCAAATGAAACAAGCCATAGGATTCGGAGAACATTGCATTTAGTGCTATTGAAAATCTCGTGATCAGCATCTTGTACAAGTTGTCTTCGGAATATCTCGTAAACGGCGTAAGTGTCTTCCTCGGGCGGACACTCCTTGATGTCCTCCAAGTATGAGAGCAAGAACGGCCACGCATTGGCCTCGCAAAGGGCATTTCGCATTAGTGCCGGGGAAAGAATGGACAGGCTGACCAGAAGCTCCGAGACGGCACATCGCACAAAAATGTCATCGCAATCAATAACGTCTCTAAGACGTGCAAAAAAACCATATCTCTCAAAAATTGCCAGTACATCGTCTCGCAGAGCGGTACCCACTGTTCGAACAGTAGCTTCAAACCCATTACTATCAGTACTGAGCCTGCTGTCCATGTCATGGCAAGACCTCACAACGTAATTCTTTACCAAAAGCACAGATTCTTTCCGAATTGAAGGACCCGTATTGACCGTCATCATATGCTCAAAGGCCACGTCCAGGAAATGTGGAAGCTGGTTCTCCAAAAGTCGCCGAGCGTCATCGACCATGGCGAGATTACTCAAAATGCCCATGCCAACTTTTTGCAGAAGTTCTTCGTGGTCGTTAAGAAGAACCACCATCCAATCCATCGAGCCCTCCACCATCCAATGCTCGCCCCATGCGCATGCAACCTCACCGGTTGCTTCAATAAAGGTTGTTCGACTGATACTACGTAAGGACAAAGCTGCCAACCTGTACAAGCCTCGGCGTTCGTGACTCGAGTGATGAGGATTGGCAGGTTCTGCAGGGTATTGCTGGCATGACCGGAGTGTGTGAACAAGTATACCGACGATGCCACTCATGACCTCGCCGCTGACGGCGCTCATGATGCCACACAAGCTAACACAGCGAAGAAGTATCATCAGCCAGTTCATGCAGTCTCGAGGACTTGCTATTCCCTTGGTGTCCAATAGCCGTTGTCCAAGAATGTACAAAGAACTGAGGGCATCAGTTCTAGAAACACTTGCCATTACATCCTCATCGGATGCGTCATGAAGAATATTTCGACAAAATGCAAGGACTTCCGAAATGAAGGCCGACGACCCCAGATATTCAACTGAAGCGTCAGCTTCATGATAGGTTCCGCCTTGTGACCCACTACAAAGAATTGGGAGAAGAACTTTCTCGAATGACGACAGCAACACTTTCCCAAAACGAGAGAAGATGCCGGGGTGTATCAAAGTATCGGCCAGAAAATGCAAGAGTTGAGTAAGCAGCAAGGCGTCGTCCACGTTTGCTGGCGGTAAAAGGAGGATCCTAATCAAAAACGCCCATGAAGCACCAGCAACATCTATGGACAATTTCCAAAACGTGCAGAGCGTACCTTTGAAGGGTTAGCGGCACATCAGTCTCCCACAATAGATTGCAGTCATTCTCGCAAATGAAAGCGGTTCGTAGATTGAGAACTGCAGCTTCAAATGCTGTATGACTTTGTGCCTGTCGCAGGTTAGATGCACTTTGCTCAATCTTCCAGAAAAAGGGATTGCTCCAGTTCTCAAGCATATGTGTTTCTGACTGGGACAAGGTCACACTACCCCTATAGGCTGCAGACTTTGCTTAAGAACCTAATAATCCGATCAGAGTATCCCAACGAGAACGACAGCTTACATGTAAGAAAGTCTAGTATCGTGCGCATCATAGCCGGATCTTCTGCGATGCGCTCCGGACCACCCGCATCAACAGTTGCATCACCAGGCATGTACAGGTAGAACTTGCTCGCAACAACCCGGTGGACATTGGTAGATGCTGGATCATCCATAAAGAGCAGTGTGGAAAAGATCCGCGCTAGTTCGTATCGTATTTGCGCAAAGTGGAAAATATCTACAAACCATTATCTTCAGCACGTGCTTGAAGAATGTGGCATGGGACAAACCCCACACAAGTATACTTACACCGGGCAAGTGTAGGGACAAAGGTGCGATCCTTAATCAAATCAGAACGTACCCCAACATCCGTTTCAACCAAAGCCCGAATAATGGTGAAAGCTCGCAGCAACACGCCAGGGTGCATGAGCCACGACGCGCCAGATTTCTTCAAGAGCTTCAGCAACCTCAAATGGAGGCCCAGATCTTTGGCGCGCTGTTTGGTTGCCCTTACTCAAGATTGGGCAAGGTCAGCAAGACCCATCGTTCACAGTTGATTGTAGTGATCAGACTTACCAAAAATACCGTCGGCAATGTCACGCAAACCGTCCTCAAGGTCGTCCTCACTGGGCAAGGAGGATTCTAAGGAATTGCAGAACCGTTCTACACTGGCCGACTTAACAACTGGATCGTTATCGCGACCACTCAAAACGCGACAGAAGGGGGCGCGCGACGATGGCTTACCTTATCTGCCATTGCCGCACTGGACCTGTCAGCTTGAATTATAGTCAATAGAGATGAAGGGATAAGCAGCGTGTTCGCAGAATCCTCCAGATTCCCTGCTGCAGCTGTTAAGTCCGGAACACAAGCCATCAGGTGTGACACGGCCTCCTGCCGTAATCTACAGTTCAAGTCTGTTAATGTGAGCAAAATACGCCAAGATGTCGTAAGAAGGTACCGTTTGTTTTTATGTAACAGAGCTCGTGTCCAGAATGAAATCTCATCATGCTCATCTCCTTTGTGTTCCGCAATCTTCAATGCGGATTTCATTAGTTTTCCTTCATCCGCGTCGTACATAAGTTGAAGCCATGGTAAGACGCTCCAGATGAGAGAGGGATCGATACAAGAAAGGATTGACGTCTGCAACATAGGATAGACGACTTGAAGTGTCTAATGACCAAGTCATAGGAGGGTCAGTTTACCGCAATGAGATGACATCACTTCAGACTCATCGAACCTGGCCATCTGCGCTTTCACAGGCAGTCTCTATCAACGCAGTGACCAAAGGCGCAGAACAAACTAGTGCGCTCTTCTGTTCGGTGTCGATCCAAGCGTATTTTAATCGCTCAACCGCCTGCAGGCGAACCCAGGGATTTACGTGGCGTAACAGACTCAACAGGATTGTACTCGGACTAGGTGACGTCTTGGTCAAGAGGTAGGTTATAAGGCTGCCTGGGACTGCATTTGAGTTTGGCATGCTGGAAAAAAGTCCAATCACTTCCCCCAACAACTCGGACAAGTTCCAATCCTGTAACAAGCAAGAATTACCATCCAATGGTTGGAAAATGCAGCTGCAAGCAAACAATACCTGTTCCAGCGATATGAGTGCGTCCAGCAAGTCGAAGGCAAATAGAGCGGATCTTTCTCGGGCATATACATATTCGGCCCACATAGTTTCCCCGTGACTCCTCGCCACCATCGCACCATAATAGTCAACAATCGCCGTAACCAGTCGAACGTACGATACGATCACCTTATGCGAAATGTGCTGTGAAGTTTGAGCACTTGCCATACTCAAGTGTAATTTGAAGAAAGGTAGAGCATTGTACAAGATCCTTAACACTTCGGGCATCCATTCTAGGTGACGCATTAAAGGTATCATGGTGACGAACACCTCGTGGCAAGCAAATGGGATGCTTATCATGTAATCTGTAACTGATGAACCGTGCTCTGCAAATATGCTTGGGCCGATGGAAACGGGTACGACCGTTGTAGGTGCCAATGTGCAGTGTTTACTTGTCACATCTGCACATTTCCGAAATTGCTTTTGCCACTGCAGCAGTAACTCTTCGAGGTACATACATGGCGGGGATGTCAGATCCGCAGCGGCAATGCTCAAAATGATCTGTAATGAGACTGCGTTATTCGGCAGTAGTCCCATCCTCTTGAAAGACGTGCTGCTTACCCGAAATAGCTGTGACTTTTGCAAGAAGATGCCCGCTCCAAAGTCCAACAACAAAATATCGAAAAGCTCGCGCCCACGCTCCCTGTCCCATCGACCCGACATTGTATGAATGGTACAGAAGTCATCAATAATTCTTTCGTCCGCTGCCGTTAGCTGGATGACCTCGTATGTCGGGATCGCATAGGGCAAGTATGGCAGAGGTTGCGGAGCACCTAGCATGCGACGGCTGGTAAGTCACCCAAACATTTATTAATCAATATCTAATCCCTTTGTGATCTTTACCTCCTTGCTCCCAATGGTCCGGGGATTCGATCCTCCTAGTCATTGGGCTAGCGGTAGTAGGTCTTCTGTCAGGACTATGATGCCCGAGGGAAGGCTTCCGAGTTGATTTTGGGGAGTTGCCTGCTCTTTCATATTCACCATTATACTGAGCTCGCTGGTAGATCAATGGGCTTTCGACATGCCCAGTAAGGTGCCGAAGACGTTCCTGAATGTCGTCGAGTAGTGCAATGCGACCACTTTCGTGAATATTTTCCCGCAGCCGTTCCAAAAGGTCTCGGACCCCAAGATCCACGAGATTTGCCCGAGTAGTGGAATTCTACGGGATCGTCATGTCTTAGCATTCCAGGTTTCCAAAAGTGATCTGCTCTCAATGCGCACTTTGCAAAGATCACTCAAGAGCTCCAGAGAAGTGTGGATCTCCTCATGTTCGGAATTTTCAATACCAATATAGTTAAGGATCTTCTCGAGAGCACCCCTTTCGTGTGCTATCTCATCTATCGGGTTGAAAGTATGAGTGCATCGTCCACTTTACCAATTATAGTCCAGAAATACCACCAACCAATAGACAGAATGCCAGTACGAAGTTTGAACTGACAAAGAGACGGCACTGAAGTTACTATCGCACGAGCTCATTCTTCTAAGAAGCAGCTCCTTACTTTTAGGTGTTCAAAGGCCCGCCTCCGAACTTCAGGAATTGCGTGATCTACAACAGGCCAACGTGTGGGCAATCGCCTCCAAGTACGCGTAAACAGTCAGATATGAAGCATTTTACCAAGCTTTACGGTATACTCCATTGTATATGGAGGTCATGTATTGGTATGATAGAGCATGTCTAAGGAATCTGATCGCAATAATGAGGGTGATCTCTTCCACTGGCAGGATTGGAACGCGTCCGGACCTTTATAGAGTCCTAAGCCACTTGCTTTGGATCGTCCTTTGACCAAACCCCACGGCCAATGCGGACCAGGACGATGGCGGGGTACCCGACCTAAAGTTCACGGCATAGGTAGCTGCAGTATGTCGACATATTTTCCTTACGTACCAGCAACAATTATGCAAAATATTGGTCGCCGCCATTGTTCCGTCCTCCTCGCCCATAAATGTCTCCACCTGCCCGACGCTTACGCGATGACTGCCCCCTTTTGATCATTTTTATAGTTTGCTTTTGCAGCGTACCCCAACCGAGAAAAACCTTCCCTCGCTAGCGATTCGACCGGAGAGGCTAGCGCCAATCCCAGAACAATATCGGCCGCATCAAGCAACTGGCGTTAGAGCTGATACACAATTCGCGTGGACGACCTGGTGCCCGGATTTTTCTTAAGCCAATAGGAAGGCTAATGCAAGAGCATTACCTTCCCTCAAAAACTTCGTCGTCTCCGTGGGTACGGAGCATTCCAACGAAGAACATATCTCACTCTTGAGGAAGGTAGCTGTATTGTAAATTCTGCCTGACAGGAAGGTAGGCTTTGGGAGGAATGCCAATAGGTGTCGATGTTTGGTTATACCAGGACGAAGAAGCTGCTGCCCATGGTAGTTTGGCGGTGTAAAGAACTGAGTTGACCTCAGTTCAAATGTTGGTGAAGGAGGGATGAATGTGCTGTTTTAACTCTTGAATCTACGGGTTTTATAAGCATGTGTGGTGTACTTCGCGCTTTTGCATGGTCTTACGCCCAGCAAGTCCAATACTATAAAAGCACAATAGTAAACCTTCAATTGTACCTATGCAGATGCTACAGTCAATGGGGATTTGCTACGCTTCCCACAATGATTCAGCAAGTCAACCCCACAAGACAGCGGAGAGGGGAGTTCAGCAAAATCCCTCGGAGAGAAGGATCCCCGTACGATCAAATTGTGACAGCAAAGACTGGACTAAAAAGCGAAAAGGAATTTCGCCGCAAAAGGAACGGCTCTCTGCAGTTGGAAAGTCTTATTTCTCATCAAACACCCCCACCTCGCCATCGGCACGAAGTCGTCAGGCGAGCCCAGTTGTGCGAGGTAGAGCGGCATCTCTGTCCCCGCCTCCACCTCCACCTGGCCCAGCACCCGCATTCGCTTATGACGCAGGTCGGAGAGGGACTGATAGCACCTTGAGCAATCGCCTGCCACGTGCATCACTCTCACAACCCTGTGGGCCACTAGATCGACCAGCGAGCGAGAATAGCTTGAAGAATGGAAGGGGGACTCCAGATCTACCAGACGTATTGAAATATGATGGCTACCCTAGCGTCATGGAAGCACCGCCAGCCGCGGAACAAGTGGGAGAACCGATATCCAACCTGGCCGACCCAGACGTATGTGCATCGCTATATGGGCGGTCCGGGAAGTTAGCATCCCGACCAGTCACGCAATCACATATGCATACTCGTGTCTCAATGGCTCTTGGCAAATCGAAGTCAAAACCTGCACCACTCAGGTTTGAGATGAAGCCTCGCGCGGTCGGCTTCAACAACGTGTTTGGCAGCAACGGGGCGCGAGAGGCACGGGAGCGCGCTGCAGACCAAGAGGAAGTGCCTGAAGGCTTCATCGACAGTGATGACAAGCGAGATTCCGGCATTGGATTGCGGGAGGAGGCCGCTGAGTCTTTAACCCAAAACGACGATCATCCGCAGGCTAAAAGTCGTATCATTATTCATGAGAAACCCGCTATTGGGCGGAGGAATTCAAGTTCTTGCTCGTCCGCCAATGGGCATTCACGACAGAGTAGGTCTCACCCAAGCAGGTCTAGGTCACCGACGCAGTCGAGGTCGCGATCGGCGTCTAGAACGAAAAGCGAACGACGGCAGACGGAGCGCCTACGTGCGCGCTCACGATCTAATTCCCGGTCTCAGTCCAGAAAACGAAGGAGAAGTCGGTCTTCGGATGGGCAAAAGCATCGACATTGGGACCGCGTACGAGATCGGAGTGATAGTCGAAGTCGAAGGCGTAGACGTAGTGGGCAGTACTATGTACCCGATCGCCATAGGAGTATGCGCCATCTTAGGAGCCCGTCAAGATCTAATGATAGCAGGAATGCATCGAGATCGAAAAATCCAAGATCAATATCGCTCCAAGCAGGAAAGGTATTAATTCAGGAACGAACGGTGGAACGCGACGTTAAAGAAGGCTGGACGCCGATAGCCCCAGCGGATCCCATCAAACCACGAAAACTCAAAACAGGCCGAGCTGATGAGGAAAAGGGACGACATTTGTCTAGCAACAAGAGACGATCACCGAGAACGACCGAAAGGAGACAGTCTAAAGCGAGCAGTGAATCGATGGATGTCGTTGAGGATGAACCTCACGAGTTAGGCACCAGCGAGAGTCTTGATGAAGACGATCCTTCTGCAATGGAAGGGCAGGTAGAAGAAGGAACTGGAGAGATGTTTCTTGAGGCCAGCGGATCTGCTACACCCGAACAAGCATGCCCGGTAATGTTACCTGACGTAATTACACCAGTGGAAAGTGAACTGGAAACGGACGTTGAAGAACAAGCCTATTCGGAAACTGATGGGCCAGACGTTGAAGAACAAGTCTATTTGGAAACTGATGGGCCAGCACTCAGTTGCGTCGGAGCGGATGATCCTGTGGAAGAAATCGTGATGCCAGCAGAGACACAGCCAGCCACGCAAGCACCATCGCTCGTGTCGGAGACACTGGACATCCCTGAAGGCACGGAAGAGTGGTCATTAAGTGATGGCGGCCTGGTGGAAGACGATTACCGAGGTTTGGACGTTGTTGAAGAGGTAGGGTATGTACCTGTATTGGGCGGAATAGAGGAAGCCTTTGGATCGAATATGAATGGGTCTGTTCCACGAGGTATGTGTTCTGACAATCCCATGCCATTCCTTAAATTGCTCATAATGATTCTGGCCCCTTACCAAGACCCAAGCGATCCCCTTCATCTCGTAAACCATCTCACTTCTGCAACAACTTATCCCCCCATGGTAGCCCTCCATGTTCGCGGAACGAACAATGCCCGGGCAATTTTAGCGGGCATGCTTGTTTCTATCACGCCAACCGCCACGATGCACCTAACTGCAGCACGAGAAACCACTATTCACATTGCCGACATACCTGATACAAGGGACGATCTCGACAGTGTAGAGATGGATGATTTCGATCCTTTTGCCTTAATTGATGAGTTTTACGACGGAGAAGAAAAGAAGAAGACCGATGAAATTAAGATGAGAAGAGTTGTGATTGTTCGGAAAAGGGATATTGGCAGTGTTTGGGTTGATGGGGAGAGAGTCGATGCTGGTGCACTGCTTAGATGACTTTGCTGGATGACACTAATCCAGTGCAGTGTGGTATACCCCGTTTGAAAGTTTGGTGTCGCACGTAACTAGTCAGAGAGATAGATACTAGAATGATAAATAGGATAGGGCCAGCTTCGAGACAATAAATTCATGCGTAGATGAGGCTCATTCTCGTTAGCCCAAGGGTTGGAAAATTGCTCAACTTCATTCAATGACAAGCCATCGCAAGCGACGGCCACCAGAACACCTATTATATTTCTATACGCCCGGGCTTCTCGCACCCTTCCTCATCTCTTACTGTTTTACAAAATAAATGGAAACAAAGAAAGAACGAAAACTAAACAACTAACCAAATCTGTACACAGAGAAGGGGCAAAGAAACACGAAGAAATAGAAACAGAAGCCACCAAACCAAGCGACGCGACCAAATTACCGGAGCGCTTTAGCTTTTCCATCCCAGCCAACATCCCTCATCCCGTTTGATCATCCTCTCAACCTCTTCCAGTAGCCTCCGCGGAATACTTCATAGATTCAGTGAGCGAGAAAGAAAAAAAGAACCTCCAAAACGTCTACGCCCGTGTTCCTCACCGGAATGTCTATGCAAACAACCACAATCCCGTCACCGTCTATATCTATGAATTTCCAAAAAGAACAAGCCCGCTCTACCTATAGCTCCCTGCCGCAACCATAGTTGCCAAAGGACCCCTGCCTCTGCCAGCTTCTTCGTCAACCGTCTCGACAACGCTTATAGTAACACCTCCGGCACTCCCTCGCCGTTTTCCCGTCCCCACCCCAATCTTGGCAGCCAGCGACTCTCCAGCTCCAATAATGCTGCCCGCCCAACTCTCCCGTCGTCTCTGTTTGTTAATGATGCTTTCAGGAAGCGGTGGGAGAGGAGGAACGCTGTCCTGTGAGTCAATGAAACCGGGATCAATGTTTGCCAAGCTGCCTGGTACGGATCGATTACGACGTAAAACTCCACTAGACGCATCTCCTCCTGGTGATTGCGGAGGTGGCGTGGCTTGAGGCGTTTTGGATTGCTGCTGCTGCTGTCCACCTCCAAATCTCTCTCGACTTGCCTCCAACCCGTCTCTCAGCTCCCCTAATTCGACCCACTCCCCAATCGCCTCTACCAGTGGCGCAACGATAAATTCGATAAAACTCTTTTGACTGCTGCGAGGATCATTCGCTCGTTCGCTGTCACGATTACAGAAGGGAGAGATGGGAAGGCCAAGCTCCTTTTCTTTATCCCCTTGACAGAAAAATTCCTCGGTGATCCGTTGTATCCAGGTGGCATATATTGGCCATGATTTAGTGGGGTTAGACACGTCGGAGCATTTCATGAGCCTGCAGAGGAACGATAATATTCAATACTCCAAAATACACGATCTATTGATAAGCCAAACAGGTATGCTTACATCTGCATCAACAATGTCCGATCCTCTCTCGTCGTGAACGGGTCAAATCCATCACTGGTGAGGACTTTCTTCTTGAACATTGCCAACAGCGAGAAATGTTGCGCCAAATCTGTTGCCAGGACCATTTCTACTATGCTCTCTCGAAGCGCTCTCCATTCTTTCTTTCCCAATCCCCGTACAAAATCGCAGTCCTTTCTCCGCATGACCCCGAAAGCTGACGCACAATGATGATTTTCCAAAACACTCTTGTCATTGTATAGAAGCGCTCGTGGATCTGAAGTAGCAATGAGAAAGTGATTATTCACCCCTGGATGGTCGTAATCGTGGATCGCGGCGGCAATGTAAAAGGAGAGGATCTCGAGGTCAGAGAAGCAGCTTTTGATTCGAGGAAGAGAGATCAAGTAATGGATGCAGTGAAGCACATCGGTAGCATGTATAGAATTATGGACTTTTTGAAACACATCAGTACATGTGACCGAATACAAAGCTTAACACGCGACTTACATGTCAATTGCGGATTGTAACCAGCTTCGACTGCATGCATGAAATTTAAAAACTTATCCACAGGGAGGCCCAGCCTCGGTAATAGCCCGCTTTGCACCACCAAATGATGCGATAAGACCAACAATGGATGCTGGCTTGTGGCTTCAACGAAATCGAAGATGGGAAAGTTATACTCGTTGGCACGGACAAGAAGAGAAACGGTACGGTCGGTGTAAAAGTCTTCGACGTTGACAGGAACGAAAGAAGGAGAAGGAGGGCTGCTTCCTGGAGCTCCACCGGACTCTGTGTTGTCAAAAACCCAATGAGGGGGTCGCTTTGGCACTGAGCCAGACGACTCGGAAGTATTGTCGCCAGAAAAGTTCTTTCGCTGCGCCAGCTGGGTGAATAGCCATTTCTACATCGACACAGACCCGCATGTTTAGTATTCAGTCCAAATACCGCAGACGATAACAGACACATACCTCTTGCTCCGCATCCACTTCCACTTGACCTCGCTTTACTTGCTGATCCAAATCAGGTGCAAGCAAATTTGGCGCATTTAGGCAGGCCATAATCATGTTCAAGGTTTTAAGATGCTCTGCTCCAACTGAGGGACTTGCCATCAAGCACCGAAGTCCATAGATTGCCTTCTCCAGTGGGGAATCTAGATCCGCAATTCTCGATTCATACCCTTTTTGCAGCCCCTTCAGCTGCTTCCGGAGCTTCACGTTGATGCTCAAAAATCGCTGGTCGCTCAAATATTGCAGGCGCAAATTTCTCTCCACGTCATATGCGATGAAGCAGATGACTGTAGCCGCTAGACACACTGCTACGCTTGCAAAGGGGAATTCAGTGTCGGAAATAGGACTTGCAGTTCCAGTTCCCTCTTCGTGGTTCCGCACACTGCCGATGCCAAATATTACGAGCCACAAGGGTACGGCCACCAAGCACACTCCAACCAACGTATGCACAAATCGCAACCGACAAAAGAAAACGTTAGCAACTAGTACGAATATGTACAGAGGGGCGGTGAGGGAGCTAGTGTATCGACTTTTGGGCCAAATGAAGAAGCGCCCACAGATAATAACAGGACCCATGAGCCACAGGAAGAGAAGGGATACCGAATGTATGTGCTTCGAAAGAGTGTCCTTCCTCACCGTACACGATGCCAATGTGAGAAGAACCATAGGAATAATCCCGAGTAGGCCAACCAAGATGAAATCAGACAATGGAGTGCTGAAGCCTCGGGGTTGTGAATAGCGCGTTATGAGGATGATTTGAAGAATAAAAGTGACAGCAACGGCGACCATGGTAAATTTCCTCCACATATGTAGTGTTCGATCCAGAAAGTATCGCTTGTAGGTGCTTTCTACATCCGCATCGTGGAACGTGAGGGTAAGTCGAGAAAAGGAATTTGACACCGCGCTGAGATGTGCGTCCATGACATTTAATAGGGTGGCCTCTCCAAATGGGAAAGATTCTAGAGTTGGCGACATCACCGGTCCCCCAAGCCCTGGTGTCATCAGCCCTGCCGTCAAATCCAACTGTGCCGAAGTCGTCGATTGTGAGCGCGGTTTTATATTGAAGTAATCCGTTGGTGCATGATCCCCCGTGTGGTCGTCCGCAAAATGTTTACTTCGCAGTCGTCGTAGCACAACATCCCATATTTTCATGGAACTCAGAGCACCAGCAGCGGCCCGTCCAGACGTCCGCATTGGGCTTGACGGATGAGAATGCAGCGGTTCTGCTGACCCCCGTCCGTCGACATCACATGTACGACTGTCCTTGTCGGACATGACAGAAGATCGGCGGGTGGCGAGATCTCTGGCAGCAGCAATGTCACTTACGCTGTTATACGATGCTCGCCTGGAATTCCTATGACTTGCACGGGACGGTAAACTCACAACGGAAGAGCGTCGGCTGGATACGGCAGGTAATGGTGGAAAGCGGTATGCGTCCGGAGCAGAAGCAGACGCCGGGAAGGGGAGGGAGTTGCCGCTGTCTCGAAGACGTCGTATAGATGGTGACGGCAACTCCTGCAGCGGCAGGTTCAATATTGTTTGTTCCTTTACAGAAGACATTCGGCGGTGACGGCAAGACTCTGTTCTGGCCGAATCACCATGCGCTATATCCCTCCACCAACCCGGACGACAAACGGTTTGTTGACACAAAACAGCAAGACAAAACCCTTGCCCCCTTCACCGTCCCTTTGCTCGCCAAAAGGACGGGTTGGGGCACGTTGAAAAACAAAAGAGCCACAAGAGTGAATCCCAGGCGCGAACAAAAGGTACAGGCTCTCGCTGGGTCCGGTTGCGTGTATTCAAATGGATTGGCGGGGATAGTCAACCGTCGCAGTTTGGAAAGCAGGAAGCCAATCTCGTCAAGAAACGTCGTGTTGGCACCAATGTACAAGACCCTCCTGAGAGTTGGAGGAATGCAAGTAGGTGCGTGGGAATGTCTGGCACTACAAAGATGCTCCTTTTGATCCAAGTGATTCCAATGAGCGAATGAGTTGCAGCTACGCCACTGACAAAGCCGACAAGTGGCTGATTCCAGGTGGGTGGGGGAATGACCTGAAGGGGATGATGGGCGATGATCGAGAGCGAGAGATGGGAGTTTTTGCAGCCACCAAAGGCTTCGTTTTTGCTCTGGCTAGCAGGCAATAGAAAAAAGTTCAAAAGCTGCCCGGAAGTTGAAAACAGAGGAAAAACTTTTTGATCGCGCAGAAACGCGTGGGCGGATCCGAAACACTTTTTAGGGAGGTAAGGCGAATGGATTTCAATGCAAGACGAAACTTGCAAACGGGAAATACTTTTGATGACGACGACGACGACTTTAACGACGATGACTTTCAACAACGACCCATGACATCTAACAAAACTGCATGATTTATTCGTCCTCGCGCTTGCTTTCTACCACCATGTCCCCAACCCCATTTAACACTATAAAAGGTCTATATGCTTGCTCGAAAAGATTGGACCGGTTGGTGACGCCGCTCAGCACAAGAACTTTTGAAAAGAGCAAAACTAGAATCAAAACCCATAATACAAACGATCGTATGATAACCCAGTTATACCTGGATCGATCTGAGCGTAGATGCCCGCCAAAATGTCAGTGTCCATGCGATCCCCAATAATGCAGGTTTCGTCTTTGCTGGTGCCCAAAATGGCTGCAGCATACCTTGATATCAAAAACATTTATCAACATTTGGTGTACCGTAACGGTTTGGCTCATGCATAATTACCGCATCATCAAGGCGCTTGGCTTTCCACAATAGAAAGCCTTTCGACCAGATGCCAGTTCAACCGCCGCGCAAAAGGCACCTGTTGCAGGCACAATGCCAGCATCACTTGGGCCATTGACGTCGGGATTCGTCCCAATCAATTTGGCACCACGGGCGACCAGATTCACTGCGCGGGTGATCTGTTGGACTTGCTTATTAAAATTTCTTTTTTCAAACAAATTTGCCCAAAGCTCACCTTTTCAAAATTGTGACTGTTTCCTTCCCCAATCACCACGTAATCTGGGTTCTACAAATGTGTCAGGCACAAAGATTTTGAATGTTTTGAACCTGTTACGCACCGAATCATTCATTGTAAACCCAGCTTCGTACAAAGCATACGTGAGCCCTGGTTCACCAATGACATATACAGTTCCTCCATGTGGTTTTTGGGATTGTAGGAATTTGGCAGTTGCGATGGCGGACGTGTAGAAATGGTCTTCCGATACAGAGAGCCCTAGGCGAGCAAGCTTCTGGGAAAGTTCGCGCGGAGTAGGTGCAGAATTGTTGGTCTATGAGATAAAGCACAGGGGGCGGATTAGAACATACATAAACATTCGCATACGAGAGTAGACTCACCAAGAAGAGGAATTTTTTATTTTCCTTCATTAGCCAGGCGATAAATTCCTTGACCCCTGCAATGTTATGTACGTAACGTACGCTACGTTAAGAGTGCCTGGACAAAGCGGATTTCCACAGATGGCATTGTTTACCAGGTAGCAGCAAATTCCCATGGTAAATAACACCATCCATATCGCATATAAACCCCTATTCCACCAGATACAAAATTAGCAGATATTCGCAGAAGTACGTCAAAAGTCCGGTCACCTTCTTTTCTTGTATTTTATGGAGCTTTCCTTCATACTCATCAGGAGAGAGTTCTGAAAGAATGGCGAGGTCCGTGCGTGAAAAAGTCGGTATAGATGCCATCATGTTTTGAAAAGTCTAGGAATTCCTTTACCTCAAAAGCAATCGATGAACTGGTGGCCATCGCGGGCATCGCTGACTCATTGCTGCGCACTGGTTCGAGCCGGGAGTTTGTGGGTGATTTTCCCACGCTTTTGGAGAGACACAGGTCATCTTGGCACAATGTTCCATCTTTCTTCCGCCTTGTTCAGATAGTAAGGAGCAATGGTAAGGGATGCGCGATACCGAGTTACACGCTTGTTGCGCATATAGTCAAGACATCGAGGAACTCGGTGTTAGTGGGCAGGAGCAGGGCTCGACGAAGGCTCGCTATGCTCCGAATACAGTTATACAGTCCACACACATGGGTATAACCACTCGTATCAGAACGTAGAAGTAGTAACATTTTGAAGCATCCCACTATTAAGTTGGACTTTGGCCGTATGGGGGACAAGACTGCCACGGCTACAGTGGTCCACACTTTTGCAATCGTATATAAGTCAAACTCTGGGCTGTCTTCAACGGCGTTGTTCCTCTGTCAGTCTCAATGGTATTGGATTCAAAATATGGTGATCCCCGGAGGTGGCATTTTCTCGTGGGTGTATGACGGGAGTGTGCGTCTTGCGTGGGCCAAACCATATGGGCCTGGTGAAAGCGTCAAGTCAAGCTGGAATACATCATCATCCTCTCATCCTGTATGTGGCCACAAATCTGTAAGCGGACAAAGCACGATGCGGTGCTGACTTCTTGCAGGTATCGAGTCTTTACTTTCATGTTCCTGACCAAGCGTATCCAAACCGCGCGCTTCATGCCATCACTGATAACGAGCCGGAACGGGGCCGCCACTGGCTCGCATGCATCCTGTTAGTCCTTGTGAATGTTTGACACTATATATGCACCTTTGAGGTTTCGGTCTCTGGTGCCGCTCCGATATGATAGCTGTAGCCAATGGAGCTTTTGTAGATGAGTAGGATAATGGCGATGGGAGTAAGACCACAAAATAGCACTTTGATCAATGGTCCTTTTCGAAAGAGTAATGATCCTATTTTGATGGACTCGTATCAAGTTGGGAATGACTTGTGTATTGAAGATGTCCCAAGTTCAAAGGAAGAGACGAGTACAACCAGCATAAAAAATAAACATTGCGCTAGAACAAACCCAGGCGGACACAGACAAAGGCATACCTCGGTTTGATGTTGCAGTGCATGCTGAAATCATGGACTCTGAAGGAACGACGTATACCGGAGAAATTCTCTTCAATGATGAGGCGGCAATCGGGTATCAGTGGTAATACCGTTGGGTAGTTCTCGACCTAGCTTGTTGCGGCTTGATCCCGACTCCAAAATATTTTTTCGGTGGATTTGAATACTGGTGAGGAAATTCTCATTGGGACACTCAAGCGGACGAAGGATGTCGTCAATCGAGTATGGGTCCATAGGGAACTCGTGAAGATTGGCACGTATGGAGCGTTGAAACGGTTGGGCACATCTTCCGGCATCTTGCCAAGTCTGGTATTTTGGCTACGGCAGGTCGATCCCATGCTAGTCTTACTGGAGAAAAAGGATTTGGAACTTGCTGTCAAAGAATATCATTGCTGTTGGCTGAAATGGATGGAGCAAATAAAGCATGACTAACTCTGAAGAAAATATTGTGTAAAAACTAAAAGAGGCGGCTCAGTAGTATGCCACATGTGTATATATCAGATATACCCCTCTCTTTGAACAAAACTATGCAATACAGCTGGGAGCATATTGTTAGATCTGTCTACTAACTGTTACTGGCTTTCACAATAACCATAGGTCGGAAAACTATCTATGAAATATTAAGTATACGGGTTGCACATTCAGAAGCTATGTGAATGCATCTGTGTCATTTTGTAAAGCCCAGGTGTGAGCAACGAGATGCACCACTGACGTATTTTGGATTGCATTGTTATTAAGAAAAATCCTTACTAAACCGAGTACTTTGGCAGGAAAGTCCGCCTTATACGTGGGTTCATACGTTGTACTCAAAGAGATTTGGTGCATCAAAGCCTCGCACGCACTAATCAACGAACATCTTGGGTACTCATTATTTGGTACTCCAATTTACTGTACAGCCGCTACAGCCGCGTCACTGTCAACCCTAACGCACGGCACATCTGGACGCACTACGGCATTCACCATTTGTGCAGCCTTGACCAATATTTCACGGGAAACCTCCTCCAATTCTGCAGTGGAAGCAGTGGCTGACGACGGGTTGCTAGTCTCTGCCAGGCTAAGGTAATCTGGATATGCAACAACAAGGCTGCGTGCTTGTGCGGCCGTACAGGGAGCAATAGTTACTGGGGTTTCCCACAGAACGGTATGTCCATCAGCGACCTCAATGGTAACGCGAGCCATGTGGGACACTTGGAATGTGCCTTTAGATAATTTGTGGGTCAGGACTGTTCAAGACATGACAACCAGAATCATGCCGCAAGAACTCACCCCAGGTGCCGGATGGGTTCACCTGCACACTGCTTTGGACAATCCCACTGGTATCTCCCGTAGACATTTTTCGATCAATTTGCGCTTTCCCGTTCATTTTGCTCCCCGGTGTAGGCAAAGCCGGACTCATGGTCGGAAGCTGAATCTTTAGTTCATGCCCATGTTCCAGATTTTCTCCATCAATATCAATGCCGAAAATTTCGACCATTCCACCGCCAACGTCACGATCGATCAATGTCGAGTCCTTACTACGGCGACGAAGCTTCAAGTCAAAACCTCCGCGGTGAGGAGCTACTGCGGCGGCTGCCGGCGTGTGTGCCACTTGGTAGGTTTGAACTGAAGCTTCTTCGAAAAGCTTAAAGGTGGCCCGTCGGATAAAGGGTGCTGGGGCTAAGCGTAAATTGGAAGTCCGCATAGCTGCAGCTTGAGTAGTAGGTTCAGATGCAGTGGGGTTTGCCCCGCCATCGTTGCGTGGGTGAAGTGCAGCTTTCAGGAAGACCGTGGTGAATTCATTTGGAGCAAAAATTTGAGACCCGAGGCTGATGGACCAGTCAAGTTCTTCTGTAGATCCGCTCCAGGTTTGAGGTTGAGGAGTTAAAAGCTGGAAACCATCGTCACAAAGTTGTAACACTTGAACAAGCAAATGCAAAGGGATGAATGGCTGCGATCCGGTACCTTTTTAACCTGGCCGACATCGTAGAAAGGTACAGGCACGTCGTACTCCATTTTCACATTTCTGGCGTCCAAGACATTCTTAAATCCGTGCGGACGGCCTTGTACGTCGACACGCAAACGGTAGCGGGAAAATGCATTGTATCTATAATTGGACTGACATTAACAATGATATAACAAACGCGAAATTAGCTGTACTTTACTTTACCTTCCGCGTTCGACTTCGCATGTAGGGGGCAACGCTGAACCGAACTCAAAACGGAAAGGCAAATCAACGGGTTCACCTTCTTTGATGACAACTCCATTAGCTGCATGAGAAGTCTGAGGAATTAATTCCAAGTCTTTGTTCTGAGGTGAACGATAGGCAATGGTATTCAATAATCATATCCTTTTACAAATTCAAGGTAAAATGATCAGTTCAGTCTTACCAAATGCACGATTCCATTCCACTTTGCATCTCGACTTCCCGAACTGCCTAAAGCAGCCAACAAATCGCTCTCGCTCCTCGTTCCGACGAACGTGCCGACAGCGACATTCAGCGTAATTTTAATGCTGGTAGCAGTGAAGGAGGCCTTATGTTTTCCTTCGGCTTTGGACTCGGAAACATGGTCGGGATGGGTTCCATCAACAAGACGCACAACGCCTTCGATGGCCCACGAGCCGACGTTATTGTACCCCGTCACAAGGGAGGGTGATGGAACGAGTGGGTGAATTGAAATGGCGACCATTCTGTATGAATATTTCACTTTTGGAGATGTTCTGAGTTCAAGCGAGACTGTCTCTATGTATCTTCTTATCGCGGAGTTTTTGATTACATGACGCGCTTTTGCCAGAGGTTTTCAAGTGTCGTCATTTTCCAAGGATCAAAGCCTCACCATGCATCTTTTAATCACAATGAACCCCTAAACTCATTATTGGGAATTCAAGGGTCGAGAGGTCAAAAAGAGACGCATGTAGCAGACGGAGATACAATGTCACAATTTACAATATGCTTTCCTAACAGACGTAGAATATCTTTGAAAGAAAAGCGGAGGCTTCTCGGAATATAAGTATACATGAGGAAGTCTATCCATTCCCCAATACGTATGAAGAATCAGAACATACAAGCTACATCAAAAACGCCATGTGTTATTTTACCTCAAAGGAACAGTACCCTATAGAAATGTCCACCCTTAATTTGTACTATCTGCAAGAAGGTTCGTCGTAGAGTGTGTCGAAGATGAGGATAGAAATTACGATGAATTACTTGAAAACGCAAGGGTAAATGTAATCAAATCATTATCTACAACTCTGCTTATGATTCAGATTATGGGACAGATTTTGTATTTCGATACCATTAGCAAAGTAATGAACATGCTCACATAATTAGAGATGCAGGTCAAGCAAACGTTTAAATCAAGCGATCACATCCACAGTTTTCGACGATCACGCGAAGATGCACAAAGCATATCGCAATTAAAGCCATGGGACATATAAAAACCACTAGAACGCCTGAATATTACACCTGCAAAGAGACTATCAATAGTTTTTCAAGAGGACATTTGAACATATTGACCTCCACGTACTCGCCCGTATATCAAATTGAGCTCATCAAGGTTGTAAACAAAGATATTAACGTGCAAGTGTGCCCAGTCTCGTTTGTTGCCTACAAACAACCATCACAGGTCCAAGCCCGCCTGGCGAAAACTCCAAGGGCAAAGCAGGGTGTGAATATCTGACCAGGATGAAGTTGCCTCCTTTTGGTCTTTCGAACGGATGGAAGCGGGGTCATTATATGTTCGGCGAGGTCACCGTCGGACTTTTGGTTAAATAGCAGTTCCGGCGACAGCTTTCCTTATGGCCACTGACAGGAAGTTTCTCCTCCACATTTCTTACACAGAAAAAACCTGTAATCTAGCACCAAGCATACTTGTAGACTTACAAAGACTAGAGCAGTCAGTCAACCGAAAAACTTTGATTGATCAGCAACGTCGCTATCAAATCAGGTTTTGATATTACTTTTGCAAACAGTAGAATGGAAGAAAAGCTAGCCGCTGCAGTGAGGGCAACCGCTCCCTTCCATCATGTATATCCTCATAGGACTGTTCGTAATGTACTCTAGCACGAAGCAGGTCCTTTTGATACAGAAATTAAGACAACGCGAATACTTTATTTACAGAAATGTCTATTCTGCATCTAACCGCCTCTGGTCATGCTGTGCCGCAATTTCCCGCAAAAGCTGGGCATTCGCCGCACCAGTTGCATCTACCAATTGTGAAAACAGAGATTCTGGTCGTGCCAGCAAGTTGTGCGGGGTATCAAATTCAACTCTACGTCCATTGTCTAGGACCAACACGCGATCAAAGTCGGCGATGGTGTTGAGCCGATGTGCGATGCTCAATACTGTAGCGTTAGCAAAGTGGGTTTTAATGGAGCGCTGAATCAGTTGGTCGGCTTGGGCGTCGACAGAAGCAGTCGCTTCATCCTATTCGAAAATTAGAAATACGCAATAAAATAGATCTAGCATTCTTTTAGATCTTACCATGACCAAAATGATCGGCTTCATGAGAATTGCCCGACCGAGGCATATCAACTGCCGTTGCCCGACGGATAAATTCTCGCCGTTTTCTGTTACAGGAGACTCGAGCTTATCTGGCAACGAGGATACGTAGGTTTTGAGGTTGATGCGCTCCAGTGTCTCCCAAATCTCGGCGTCAGAGAATTGGTTCTCAACATCTAGATTGCTGCGGATGGTGCCCGTGAACAAGACGGGTTCCTGGGGAATAATTTGCATGCGGCTACGGAGCGTTTTGAGCCCGAGTTTGGCGATATCTGGAGCAGTTGATCAGCCAAGCGCGTTCAAACCAGGCAACATTGTGATCATACCTTGTCCATCTATTGAAATTGACCCTTTCGATAGCTCCACAACTCTGAACAGGGCGGTCAACAAGGTTGATTTTCCAGAGCCCGTTCGGCCCACAATTCCAATTTTCTCCCCCGGGGAGATCTCTAGCGAAAGGTCACGGATGACTGGATGTTCGGGTCTCGAAGGGTATCGAAGCTCAATGTCGCGAATAGTTATCTCGCCGCCTTTTGGCCAAGCCTCGCACGGTGGATCGCTGTCCTTGCTTGCGGGCGCTTCTTCCGGAAGCTCCGTGGCGTATTCTTGCAGACGCTCGACAGAGTTAAGCTGAAGAAAATGGTGTGAGAATGCGCCAAAAACGCAGTTTACACGCACTAAACGTACATTGGATTCCAGCAATGCAAAGGAACGAAGGATCATGTTGATGTACTGGGTTAATGGAATTGCATAGGTAAACGCCAAGCCGATTAAAGTGCCTGCGACTACTTTCGTCGCACCCAGCATAGCGAGAATGAAAACAATCAAAGAGGTGAATAATTCCAGGCGTATAGTAATCCATAGCTGGGCGATCATCATTAGGAAATATGGCGCATTGCTCAAGTCCATAAGCATCCGTTGACGCTTCACGAAGCGTTCCTCGGCTTTATACGCTCGGATGGTCGGAATGCCAGTGAGTGATTCGCTTATTTGTGAGAATAGCGGCGAACGCTGGTTGCTATCAAGGCGCTTCAGTTCACGGAAAGAGGATCGGTAAAAACGGAGAATGTAGTAATAGAGGGCAGAAAGAGGGGCGAAGAAAACTATAGGATAAATCAAACGTTAGAAATGGCGTGCACGGCAGAATTAATGACTGATTGCAACGTACGGAGCATATACGGTGAGACAACGCTAAGCAAGACGATGGTTCCCAAAATGTGGGCAATGCTGATGAGTGTCAAGAGAACATCGGCCCATAATCGCCGGTCAATAGCATCCACATCTTTTGAGAGGCGGTTCAATATGCGCCCAACGGGCTGACTGTCGAAAAAGCCCATTGGTGCCTGAAGCAAGCGCTTGAAAGCGGCTCGGTGAATCTTCTTCGCTACCTTGTAGTTTCCGTAAAACAAAATGGCGTTCACGCTGACTGGAAGGTTACCCGACGTTTAGCGATTGTAGCCAACGACCATAAAGTGAAGAAGAAACGACGCATACCTGTCATTACTGCCAATGTTGCACCGAGAAGTCCATATCCCAAGAGATAGCCATTGGATTCCCACGCAAACTTCCTTTCCGCCCACCATGTCAACCAATAGTTGGTCATAATTGATGAGAGCTGCAACAGAGCGAGCATCGCAATGGTTGCGCCAGCCCACCACGCGCCGCCGGCCGCCACGATATATGCCTTGTAAGTTTTCCACCGAATCGCACCAATGACGCGATCTTCAGCTACAATCAAGCCGCCTGCTTCTTTTCTGCTCTCTTTGCTGGCGTCCTTCACCTCACTCACTTCGTTTGACTCTTCCTCTTCTTCCGACGTGTCGTCCAAGTGGTAATCTTTCATCATCTCCGTAAAGAGACCGCCGGATGCAACTAGCCCCTCGAACGTGCCCTCCTCCACTACGGCTCCGTCTTCCAGAACGATGATCTTATCGACGTTTTGGAGGAGATGCAAATGATGCGTGACCAGCACGCGGGTTTTACCGGCAAGTGCACCTTTTATGCAATCAGTATACACTGCTTGACCGACCTGAGCGTCCAAGGCGCTGATGGGATCGTCTAGGAGATAGATATCGCAGTTTTCGTAAACAGCGCGAGCTATTTTAATTCAACATGAGTATCGATCTCGATATTGGGGAGCCGCTAGACCCTGTGGCAGTGTCACATACCTAAAGCAACTCGGGCCTTTTGTCCGCCACTCAAGTTAACTCCTTTCTCTCCAATTTCGGTATCGATTCCGGTAGGGAGTTGGTGGAGGTCGGCTTCAAGCCCGCATACCTGGATTATATGTTGCAGGCGCTTTTTGTCATATGGCTGACCAAACAGGATGTTGGCTTTCAGGGTTTCGGTTTGGATCCAAGGCTGCTGGGTACAATATGCGACTGTTCCTCGAACATGTACCTACAGGAAGACACGAAGATAAGGAATCGGTTGTTTTAAAAAAAACAGCAGGTTGTACACTCCGTCAATTTACCTTGCCATCGAGCTTTGACATTTCTCCGATGATTGCTGACAGCAGAGAACTCTTTCCTGACCCTACCGAGCCGACGACAGCAGTCAAGGAACCTCGTTCGATCGTGAGGGTCAGGTTCTGGAAGAGTGGTAGGGTTTCTGTTGGGTTATCCTCCTTTGGTGACTTTGACTCTGGAGGCACCAAGGTGATTGAACTGTCGGCTGGTTCGAGGCCGCCATGGTTTGGTGAGGCATCTTTTTGTTTTTTGTCCTCCCTCTTTTTGCGCCACGTCGACCCTTTCTTCTTTGCCTCATCTACCTTTACAGTTTCCCACTTGAACGTCGCATTAGATATCGCAACGGCTTCCGAGTGTTCACGACCTTCAGAACTGGTAGGCGCAATCGCCAAAGGTTTTGTTTCCGAGGTGACAAGGTACTCTGCGACACGGGCCCAGGAAACTATTGCCATAATAAGATTGCTACAGGTATGTTGACGTTAGAAAACACATCATTTGGAGCCAATATCTTCCAGCTCAGAACTCACGTCGCACTTTGCGGAAGGTCCATCATCGGTGTAAATAATATGTTGAACAGAATGAGGGAAGGAAACACCACAGTGGGATCCAAAAAGCCGTTCACAGAACTGTACACCACAAAGGCCACGATGGGCATGATGATGGGCGTCAGCTGTCCAATGGATATGAATCCGAGGAAAGAAACGTAATTGCCCTTCAGAGCAGCGACCTGTCTCTCGCGCAATGCAGAGACCTTTTTCAAAAAGAAGTCCTCCCAGGCTCGGAGCTTGATGATCTTGATAGCTGTTAAACCCTTTAGCAATCCACGTATGTACCAGCGTTCACTAATTAGAGTAACCAAAGACATACCATATAAACTCTCCCTAACACCCTTTAGGCGAGCATCGCCTGCTGCCAAAATTCTCACTTGATACTTTTTGGAAAAGATCATGGCGGGTATCTGCAACAGGAAGAGGCCTATCATGGCTCCGACCCCCGCCCACACTGTTGCCCCCAATAGACGAACGAGAAGAATGATGGCCACAACGATTTGGATTGGTGATGTAATGAGCATGTTCATGAAAAACAAGTTAAAGCTGATGGTTTCGGCATCCACGTTGATCATGTTCATAATCTTTCCCTGCGAGAATTTCTGTGACAATCAACGGGACCCCAATTTAGCATGCATCCAGCAGATGTGTGGACAGGTCCAAAGTTTTTGAGGTCCCAGAACGTACCTGTGCAGACTGTCCACTCAATCGCAGGCTTTTCTCATATATAGCGCCGATTAGGACGGTTCGTACGTCCATCATTACTATTCTCACGAGTTGTTCAGAAACGACACGACATAGAGTTGTGGATACTTGAAGACCCAGAACGCAGAAGGCGATGCCTATTCCACTATGAATCCACAGGTCTTCGCGCCGGGAAGATTCGACCGGCTGCACGTAGAGAAGTAGCTGTTGGATAAAGATGGGGATTGCAAGCTCACTGCACACTGAGAGTATAGCAAACGTAACGGATATGAACCTAAGTCACAAGGTGTAAAAGAATGAGGAATGGACGATCACTCGCCATATATGAACTCTACGAATCGCACATACCAAGGGAGGAAGAAAGCCTTTAGCATAAAACTAAATGGATGTGGACTTGGTTTGGTTTTGTCGTCTAAACATGTGGCTAAGGCATGCCAAAATGGTTCCAATACATGAGATATAAAGCTCGCTTGATTCTTTTTGTTGACATTGTAAAGATCCTGGCAATACTCGCATTATTAACAATTTATGTTAACCGAGAAAAAACATCACAATGCAACTCACCTCTGGTCGCAGAGCCTTACGATACCCCAGCTTCATTAAAGGAGTAAGCCATGTCATAAAAGCTTTGTCGAAAATATTGGTCGGATTCTATAGATGTCAGTCAAGACATTAACCAATGAATCGAAAGTCCTTTGTAAATGATGATATAGCCTACAATTTCTTTCTGTGTGTTATCATCAACATTAACTTCCTCCACCTTGAAACCCTTCTCTACCGGATGTGTATGCTCATAGGAGCCTGCCATGATGATATGTGCCCGCCGATTAAAATATCCACCAGGATTATGGTCCAAGGCGGTCTTTTAAAAAGGATCTGGCTCAAGGAACCCATGTTCGCCAGGTCACCTAAGTAAAAGGCCGTGGGGGTGGAGAGGTCACTTAATCTCGCTGGCCCACGGTTTTGTCTACGAGTGCTTTCCAACTCCCCATCATCCAACGTCGTCCGCTTCCGCGCGTCTATGCGCGACAAAACGGCCATGAAACCGGAAAAAAGCCACGAAAATTAAAGGTGTTCCGATCGTTTTTCATTTTGTGCGATCTGATCAAGGAAGGACGGAGAACTTTGAAGAAAATTATTAATCAGCCGTGGCAAAGGAGTGTCAAAGAAGATAGTGCAGATAGGGGCAGTAGGTGGGCTTTCGTGCTTCAGTCTCCACCTGCCAGTTGATGATTCAGCAAAAGATCGTGGGTTCGGACTACTGCACGCTACGGGCTGAGATGCCCACCTGCCATCCTTGCGGAGCAATGTGCCGACAACTCGTTCAAATGAAAAAAAAAAAATCATCTTTTGGTTGGAACACAACGTCCCTCTGGTTTTTGCGCCTTGAATCTATGGGCTACTCCTTGAATGGCCATTGACGACAAAGTACTATTATACATGCCCCGTTTAGCTATAGATCTAGTTTTGGAAGTGCATACGAATTGAGAATGTTCTATATGTTAAAATATACACTGCTAATCAAGCAATCACAAGCTCGTCCAGCGACGTTTCCTTAAAGTTTATGACCCATTTATCTATATTCTCCCTGGTAATAGCTTCAGTTTCATCCATATTCGGCACCATACCAAAGGATTCTCGCATCGCTTCCGCTGATGCTCCAGGTGCAGTGGTTGCAACAGTGATACGACTATGTGGTGAAATTTAGACTTCGCCTCATACACTGTTATGCAAACACAATATACTCACCGGTCTACATCAAAGAATCGCATGAAATAGTCTGCGTAAACCCTACGCAAGTCATCCCGGGTAACCGCATAGAGTCTTTGATGGAAGGCTTCCTCTTCCTCAAGCGTTTTGAAGCCCTATCCACAGATCTAGTTGGTACTTTGTCCTTCTCCCAATATTAGAATCAAAAGACAAGGTATGCATACCCTAAGAACCGCCCGTAAATCCGAGACGACTACACCTCCACTCGTAGCTCTGGATGAAGCTGCTTTGTACGCAACGGAGGCCCTTGCAGTCTCGAGGTTAAACTGGCTACAAATCTCATCAAATCCGACCGGTGTTCCAAGCTTCGTCAATATACTATAGAATGCAAGGAGTGCACGCCGTGGCTCTGAGGATTCGTATAGCTCAAAAGACAGTTGACCCGTCCAAAGTGAAATGTGAACAGATGCGTCATAAGCGTATCTAAACGGGGTCGAGATGGTTAGTAGACGTCGTAGTAAAACAATTACGGACGCCGTTACCCTTTTCCACGGATGGCAGTGTATAATGGTCCTTCCGACCGGGTCAAAAGCTCAGCCAAAAGTGTCACTGAGAGAGTCGCATATAATTAACACAACCAGATGCGTGCAGAAACCAAAAGGGTACTGATATTGCACGTACCAGCAAAGTAATCAGGATGAGGATGAGGTTGCAGTACGTCGCAAGGTACAATCTGCGAGAAGAAGGTAGTATTGACGCCAGGTATTGGAACAAGCACCGCGTTTCCAAACGTTCGGTCTGCCAACGCAGCGTCGTATGCTTTGCGAGGAAAGGGGAAAGCAGATTGGATCTCCGGAGCAGTGGATACCCCGTTCTCCGACTTTGGAGCCTGGCTAGACAGTAGCTTTTGCACCTCCTCGTCCCAGATCTTCGCAACTTCACTGACAAGAGCATCAGCACCTCGTTCGTTGGCGACGGGAACCGCGATTTGCGCAAACCCTGGGCCGTTGGCGACTCCCGCCTTGAGCAAGCATTCTTTTACTTTGCCCAGCCCTTCCAAAACAACGTCCACTTTGCCTTCCTTGCAGTTTTGGACCACGTCCTTTAAAAATCCTTCCTGCGTAAAGATGCTAATGGCCCCGTCATTCCTTTGGGCATCCTTAGCCTTTGATCCAACGGGTATGGTAATTCTTCCCGATACGGCCGCCAACATGTCTGGTCCGTCACGTTTGACTTCAACAATTTCGCTAAGCAAATTCTTAGCGGTCGTCAAAACTCGCTCCTCGGTGAACGTCGCAAAAATTAGCGCCTGGCATAAGAACCTGATCATATACTCCCATTTCGAATCTTCGGCACTTGCGGAAATCATAAACACCTCGCTCAGCCAGCTAGCGCTCCAGAGGTCATTCCCGAATCCAAGGGCAGCCTCGTAAGAAACGAAAAGATCCGCCGATTTGCGGACCACTTCTCTATAATCCATCGTAACGTCTTCTCCTTTGGGTCCTGGAAAGACCAACGGCGTCTGGAAAATAAGCTCTTGAAACAGGACCAAATATGGGCGCAAGTCATCTGGCAGGTCACTTGTATTGAATGCCATCCTCAGGTGAACAAACACAGTTTCGGTTTGTACCACCTGGCAAGTCTCAAATGGTCTTGATGTGCCATCGGCTGAATTCGGAAACGGTAGGATTTCCATCTCGCCTTTCAACCGCGCGGCTTTGGTAACGTCTGGAACCGGTGGCATTGTGGCAACCAATTCCTCCGGAAGATTCACTTTGTTCTCGTTCACAGCTGCTTCCACCTTTGCCTTTAATATCTCCAGTCCTGCTGGTCCAATTGCTTCCACCCGTTCCCGCTGCTCCTCTGCTTCCCTGCGAGAATGCTCGTCCGCCAATTCACGATCGGGTATCATTTGCACTTCAACCATCGGAGCATCGATCAACCATCGACGTGCCAGATCGGACCAAAAGTTCATAGGCATAGCACCAAGTTCATTCACGATAGACAAAATCTTCGCGCGCGTACCGATCACAGGGACACCGCCTTCTGCTCTGGTATCTTTTAATGTTGATCCTGACGCAAGGAAGTGTCTGACGACATCAGATACAAGATACATTGCAACGGAATCATGCGGCTCTTCCTCCAGTGCTTCCAGGATCTTCCGACGATGTCGTGCTAGGCTGGAACGCATGGCATCGGGAACTGACAACTTTTTCTCGATAGCGTCTTTCAGCACATTCATGACAAGCCCATGATATACCCCAGATTCGAAAAGGTCCGTCCGTGGGGCATGTTCCTCATCCTCGACAACGGAGTCTTCCTCCGAGTCGTCCTCGCTATAGTCAGAATCATCTTCCTCAAATTCATCAACGTCCATTGCATGTGCTTCGTTATCCCCATCCGTTCTGCAAGGCACTCCACTAAACACCAGTTCAATCGCCGTGTTGACATAGCCTCTCAGCTCAAAATCAACCTGAGAGGCAAATGGATCACTTCGCTCCACAAACGCCTGCGCGAACGGCGACGCTGAGGTCTCTTGTAGAAACCGGAAGAGGACATCCAATGCTACAATTGTGAAAATGTCCTCTGATGGTGGGCCTCTCCATCCTGTAAAGGTGGCCATCGCGGGGTGTCATTAATAGAGGTCAGCTGTATACACAACCCATACCAGACTTACCATAAGCAATGGATCCCATTTCCTCATCTGAAGAAGGAAATCTGACCGTCTCCGTAATCAGGTCACCTTGTTTGCCTGGCAGAGGAGGGACGACAATGACGGGCATTTGAGCGGTTCCTTTAGGGACACCTGTCATACCATCCAGCAACCCAGGCATACTAGCGATCTTGTCAAACACTGCCTCAGGTTGCACTTGTCCACAGATAATAGCAGTCAAGTTGTCAAGATGGTAGTATCGTTTATGGTAATCAATGATCTGGTCATTGTTCAGTAGCTTAATATCTTTGGTTAGCCCCCCGCATTCCCGCGAGTAGGTAGTCTGATTCTGAAATAATAAACGCCGTAGAGCGAGATCTAGCATATCAGACTCTGTGTTCTCCCGACCAGCCATTTCGCAGTACACGACTCCTTGATGCTTTGCCTCCCCATCCAAATGATACACTTCGGTGACAAACTGTGCGTCTCTCAACGTTGGGTAAAGAATGTGTTCTAGAAACACTGGCAAGACTTCCAACATCCCTTCTGACCCCGCTGTGGTGATAGTGTATGCAGTGTGGTCTTCGGAAGTATAGGCGTTGGTTCCTGTACTCAAACACCTCGTCGCCAGAGAGTCCAAATAACCTCGGTGAGGAATTCCTCGAGACCCGCAAAAGACTAAATGTTCCAAAGTATGTGCCAGTCCTTCATCGCCCTCTCCTAATGTGGGAACCACAATGGCGGCTGAGCATAGCGGGCCAGGAATGGAACAGAATACTATTCGAAATGCCGAGTTTATATGCTTATATGTAGCGATTGTGGTCGGCGAGGCTGGGAGGGGGAATGGAACGGTGGACTCTAACTGGAAAAGTGGTCGAGCCATGCTTCGGGCCCAGTGATGACGTGCGTGGTTATAAGGAAATTGCTTGAAAACAATGCTCGATAAAAGAGATCTCATTAGCAGACCTGGTCAAGGCCGAGGAGGCCGTGTACTTCATTTATGTCACCATGGAAATTGGCTGTAGCAGCCACTATTTGTCTTAATGTTGAATGCGAAAATATGTGAATCGCAGCGTTAAATGATGGATATTACATAGAGCATCAAAAAATAGTCGTATCAGAAGCCTCACTCAAACCCACAAAATACAAAACTTGCTACAAAAGGGTCTAATATCATCGCGCACTCCACATCCCATCTTCCGCACCTCCATCGCTGAAGTATGCTTCAAAATCTCGCACGTCGCGCTTCCCTTCATCATCCCCTTCTTCTACCACCTCCTCTGCAACACTTGCGGTTTCTTCTTCCTCCTCCCCACCGTTCGCCTCTACCTCATCACCGTCAAAATCACCCTCCACCTCCATTTCCCCGTCGATAACGACTTCCCCAAACGATGCTCTATCTACAGCCTTTCTTTCACCGCGACCCTGCCCTCTATCTTCATGATCCCCCTCCTCCTCGCGAGTACGCTTTGAGCCACTAACTGGGCGCGTTGGAGATCGCGGGCTTCCAGGTGACACAGTCGCTGACGGTAGGGGTGCATTTTCAACGGTCGTTATGAAACCAGTTGCGTCGATGGTAGGGGCTGGTCCTGCATCGGGTAATCCCCCAAAGGATAAACCACTAGCCAGCCCCATGCCTGCATTCTGTCTGGCTCTTCGCTTTGCAGAGTTGGGTTGCCGGCGCTTTGGGATGGGTAGATCTGCTTCCACGACAGGCTCACTAACAGCCGGCGGAGAGTTTTGCTCGACCTCGACAGTGTTGGAAGTGAGATCCTGAGGTGACTCATCGCCTGTACCGCCCAGTGATGGATCTTCGGCGTCCAAACTTCCTCTCGTCTCTTCCCGACCGTCCCACCAGAAAACGCTCGCGAATTCGGCCATCATCAACGTGAACACCCCGGCTGGTACACCTACAGTGGGACTGAAAACAATACCCACGTTTCGGACCGTCATCTTATTCACCTCGCATTTCTGCACCACTCGAACTAGATGAGCCATTAGAGTTCTTAAGAGCGTATAATTTGACAATGGTAAGAGGGACACCAGCCGCGCCAGTTCGGTAATGCGTTCATCACGATCTGCCAAGTCCATGACGTGCAAGAAATCTCGTTGTAATTGTTTTGTTAGGATCGGGGAAGGTAGTTCACGAAGGTACAGCTTCAGCAGGCCAGAAATGGCATGGACATCATAGTAAGCCGAACTCCCAAGGAGGTCGATATCTCCTTCTGCAATCAAGGGTCAATTTTAGGCCCGGGCCATGGCATTGGAGAAAATGCATGCACTTACCAGAGTCAAAGGCCTGCTTCAAGCTCTGAATAACCGAAGAGCTCCCGCTCAATCTATAGATACCCTCCTCTTCGTTCGCCCTCTTTGCGTCCAAATACTCAATACATCTATAGACCACCGCAGGCAAGGACATATCATCCCGCACTCTCGAGACGGCCACTGCCTGCTCCAAGGGCACGCCAAAGACTCTTCGAGACGGATCTGCAGCTCTTGAGAGTCCTTCGCTCTGTTTTTTCTTTCCCCAGTTAAAAGTCGTTATCCGCCGGTTCTTCCTGTCGTCTCTCTTGTCCTTCCCTCCTGACCCTGGCCCCGCTCCGGCAGCTTCTCTCAATCGTCGCTCCTGCTCCTCTACTCCAACCAGCGGTGGTGGTTCAGGTTGCATCATAACACGTTCGTTATCGTCCACATAGGACCGTCCGCGTGGTTTCACTGTAGAAGACGGGGAATTTTGGGCGGATTGCATGAGCGGGTTATTCCCCCCCATCACCATAGATATCGATGCCGTTCGCGCAGGTGCAATCGGCGAACCTTCCCCTTCAGGTACACTTTGATCAGGGATTTCCGGTGCGGGACGGCCGACGCTGGGCGGAGAACTTGACAAGGCCGCTTGTGCTTGGGACTGCGGGTCCTCAACCTCCATCGGAGCATCGTCGAGAGCTTCTTCTTTGGCTGGGCTGCCCGCGCGCTCATCCCCTCTACTTCGACTCTCCTTCTCGCTTCGGTGATCTCTTTCATTCTCTACATGATCTGCTCCATTCGTCTTCTTGCTTGATTGAACTGTATTGCTTCGGGCAAATCCTTCGTCGGGTCTAATAGACTTGATTTGTGCCGCAATACACCGTACCCAATCATCTCGCTCTTCATCATTTTCCGCGCACAGAATATGTCTGGCAGTGATTTTACTCTCACTGAACGCGTCCGGCTTGTCACGATTATCAGAAGAGAAACTTGACTTCTTGTACTCGGTCAACATGAATGCGTGGCGGTAGTCTGTGTCGCTCGTCGTGCCTTCACCACCATTCTCTCCATTTGATGGATTGTCAAAGGGATGGGCGGAGGATTGGCGAGAAACAAAGACATATTTTAACTTTATGGTACCTAGCAGACTTCGATCCTTGGGAGATTCATAGTATTCCAACATGCCTCCCTCTTTGAGAACAAAGTAACGCGATTTCCAGGCCCCAAAATTCTTCCCCTTCTTGAATAGGTACCCTTCTTTTGAATTAGCTGTTTTGGAACTCTTCTTGCCAGAGTCCACGTCGGTCGAGAGGAATTGAAGAATATCCCGATTATCGCGGCAAATAGACTTTACGTTCTGCAGATACAATTCCAATGCGACTTTGCGCTGATCGCTCTTTGATGGTGCGTGAGTAGTAAACATGGCCTTGTCCGGTAGTTTGCCGATCTTTGTCACCAAGGCCTTGCCCTGATTGGCTTTAAGCTTTGTGTCGAGAGCCAGAAAGTCGGAATAAACTTTCTCCACGCGCCACAACTCGCCCCCAGTTGCCGCATCCCGGACGGAAATTAGGAAACTAATGACCTCGCGTCCCTTGTCGTTGACCTTGATTTGAGATCCCGTTACCTGCACGTTCACTTGATCAGCGGATTTTAGCAAGGAATCGATCGCGCCGTCTTTAGATCCTCTTCTCATCGCGTGTGAAGAGTCGTCATCATGGGAATTCATGGAAATTGACATATCTGAGCCAAGTTGCCCGCGCTTCGCGGAGAGCTGTTCCTGGGGATGGAGATTGTCCTTTCTGTTAGATGCCGAAGGACCTTGCAAGGTTCCCGACGGGCTGTCGGGGATGGTGCTCAGAGTAGGGCCAGACACGGGCGGCGAGGTTTCGTTTTGTTGAAGGGCCCTCACGCGAGGGGCAACAGGGCGTGGAGCTGCGGGTAACTTTTTATTGGGTCTATCTAGACTGTCTTCCCGATCTCCGATATGGCTGAGAACCTCTGGTGGCAGCCCACTGCTATTGTACACGGTACCAGCGCTTGGCAACGATTCCAGATTGGTGCGACTTGCGTCAGTGCTAAGGCCATGGCCTAATGCACCTTGGGTTGGTATATCTTCTGCGGGAGTAAGACCGGGATACGGGCGCGCACCTCCGTGGTCCCGTCCGGCTGAATCTTCTCGTTCATTTAAATCCTCTAGCCGCCCACGCCCAGATACTGGTCGCATAGCCTTACGCCGTCCATCTGTGGACTTTGTACTTAGTCTTCCCTGATCTACAGATTCACCCAGACCTTCCTCCAGATCAGTGGAGGAGCGCTGTTGTGGAATTCTGCTGCGTCTATCGTTGCGCGCACTGCCATTGGATCTATTTCGAGCACCTGCTTCGCCGAGTGCCGTCGAGCCAGGATCACTGGTAATGCTGCTCTGTAATGTCGATCGCGATGATCCAGATTCCTCCGCGTTGTGTTCATGAAACCCCAAATTTGAGCCAGATCCGATCACACCTGAGCCAGGAGCGGTGATGGATGATCCTGATGGTTTGCGTTGTAAGCCGCCAGGTGCGGCGCCTTGTACTGGAGGTAAAATGGTTGGTCCTTTCTGAGAGGACGTGGACGCGCTTCGCTGGCGGCTGCCAGCGGATGGCTGTGTGTGCGAATGTGAAGAAGCGGAGCCAGGTGCATGTTTCCTGCTGGGAGTTTGAACAGTGATCGCAGGGAGGTTTATATTTTCCCGCTCTGCTGTTGAGCGCCGTCGTGAAGGGGGTTCCCGTCCTTCAGAAACAGTTCGTTTCCGATTCATGTGCTCTGCCTCTTCGCGAGAGTTGACTGGAGGTCGCTCGGAGGTGGATCTGTCTCGGGGAGCGCCAGAGCCCTTGCGTGGCGACACAGAGACTCCTTGTGGCGGCGGATGTGAAGGAGCTGATGGTTGATTTGATATGCCCGTGAACGCAGCAGTTGCATCCGAAAACGACATGCCTTCTCCACCTAACGCAGCATCGCTGCCAGCAGCGGTACCGTTGACAACCTGGGACTGAAGTTGGGCGATGATGATCCTCTGCTTTTCTATGATCTTCCAAAGTTGATCGTTTTGCAGTCGCAGAGCGTTTCGCTCGGCAATCACATTCTGCAGCAAAACTTCCAGCCCAGGAACATCAGGGCTCTTGCTCCTGCCACTCTTTTCGCCCTTGCCCCCACTTCCACCACCCGCCCCGGGGTCATTTCGCGACCCATCCATGGCGCCAGTCCCGTTGACGTGACGCTGATTTTCTTTATTTTCTGGTGATATTCCCATCACCTTCCATTCGCTGTTATGTTGGGTATCAAAGAGGAAAACTTTTCAAGATGCTGTGGGCCCGCGTAGGATGCAAGTCGAGAGACTGCTCCGAAAGAGGTTCTGAGTGTTCTGTTATCCAGCCGTACAAGAAGAAAGACGGGTTGGGTGGGGGTTTGAAAGTAAAGTCTAAAAATGACAAAGATGCTTTGGGCCGGAGCAGCGGCGGAACCGTCACAAAAGTAATGAAACTCTGTAGCAAAAGGGTCACGCCCTCGGGTTGAACCAAAAAGTTCCCCTTCCCTAAAAGGTAAAAATGAAAAAGTTCTTGAAATAGCAACAGGAACTTCCAACCTTTTGGAAACCGTCTGTCGTATTTGTCCTTGTTTTAAAACTCTCGTATCGTCCTTCCTTGCTTCCTTCCTGTCGATGGAACCTGTTATTGTTTTGCTTACTTTTATTGTTTCGGAGACGTTTTATAAAATGGCAGTTTTCCCATCTATCAAAAACGGCCCTTTTTGGGTGACCCACTCGTTACTAAGCCATCAGTCACCCGACCGGATCGCGTGACCTTTGTTGCCATGGCAGCTATTTTTCATAAAATGAGATCCTCTTGCCGTATTTTTCTTCTGCTTTTATATTATTTCCGGGGTCATTGCACAGATCTCCAAGGTACGTTACACTTTCAACTCTATAGCTTGAAACCCACCCCCACTAGAACGTAGGGGGGGATCACTCGGTTTGATGAGCAAAACCTCACATACACTGAAAATCTCGGACGAGGGGGGCCGAAGCGTCCCTCCTCAATGAGCGACAATAACTTCCTCTGAATATCGCATCATGTGCTCGACCTAAGCTATTCAGAGTCGTAGTTCTATCGACTGACCTGTCTTTGGTTTTCGTCTAGGTACCTACGCCGTGACCGGACAAGGAGAGCCTGAACAAGCGAACACAGAAATGACCGATCGCTTCTTCAGCTCGACTTGGGACCCGGGCATGTCACATGTGCATGTCTGGAGAGTATCACAGTGATTATATTGGTATCGTAACCGTTTTTTCGGAATGACGATTCAAAAACCTACAACACTCTAATTTTTATATGAGTGGTACTCTCCCTGATGGGCCTCAAGTCGGATCATGCACTCTGTAGGATGCTCAGACCATTTGGCTCTCATGTTCGTGCTTCAAGCAAGTAGTTGATGGATGTTACAGCCGTGGTTGGGTGCCTTGCAGAGTGTGCCGGCTGAGAGGCCATTGAAACTTGTCAACATTCTTTCACCCTGAGGTCACAACGCTCGCCCTGTTGACGTACAAAAAGAAGGTATGTATCAGTGTACCAACATGAGCAGACACACACCTGCAATCCGGAATGATGCTGTGAAAATATATTCTGACAACCTCTTGTATAAGTCGAGAGTCATGGCTCGACGATGTGCACAAAGTCCGACTGACTGGATTGCTCGTGTGTGGTGTCTCTCATATTCTTTTGAATGACATGACGCTTAGGACTCACTCTTTGTTCAAACAGAATCATAAAACATGCACCGGAATGACAAGGACCCTCAGCGGCAGGTACATGAAATCCATGTGTACCCCTTGCCATGAGGTCCTTTGACAAGATTTCCTCCTCAATACATGTTGTGTCAACATGAATTCACCCTACCAGCAACAGCAATAACAAGCACATATCCTATATCAAGAACAATGTTTTTTTTGCACTTGAGCATTCCAAGTAAGGTGCATATTTTTGAACCCTTCATATTGATGTTGGACATGACCAGCCATGATGGGACACCACAAGTCCAGGCTGACCGGAGTGGTGTATTTTGCATTCGAAAGTGCAACTGATGCACGCATCCCATTTTCTGGTGGATCAGTTTATGAATTGGCATGAAGGCCCCGTTATCGTTATTAAGGTTCCTGTGGCTTATGATTCTACGACTATGAACAACGGACTGCTGCACATCCGGCACTTCTGATTTACTCTGAACTGAGCTCATACATCTATGGTAATAACTTCAAGCAGCAACCTTTGGCTCCCGCAACCTGAGGAGTACAAGCAACCACACTGCGGAGGAGAAGAATTCCTCCTTGAATGCAAAGGTAAAGGCGGAAGCCAAAACACTCTGCACGAGCTTGGCTTCAATGCCCTTGTAAAGGCCCTTCGCGCCCTCGGTCTTGATGATCTTTCGGAACCCGTCCAAAACAGATCTGTATCGGCTGTTCTCATCACCCGTCTGCTTGAGCTGCATACGGGATTTTACGACACTAAAGGCATCGCAAAAGAGTTACAATAATCCTACTGAAATACATATCAGTGTGCCGTTACTCACATGTACGGGTAAGTGATTGAAGTAGCGGCCAACTTGCTGATCGCACCAAGCATGAAAAAGTCCAAACCGCTAAGGTTCCCCTTGCGAGTTTGCAGCCATGCCTTGAGACGTTCGAAAACCGTAAACTGGATAACAGGGTTGATGACCAAGATCAACGCTGGTAGGATACCCTGGAAGAATCTGCAGCGCTGTGTTAGCGTACAAAATTCTTCCCAGTTGATCAGTGACAACACAACCCCAGCTTACCCAGCAGGGCCCTCTTCCCGGAGAATCTTCAAAGCGGTTTGCCAAGTGGTTTGCTTCTTGAAGGTTGGCTTGCCATCATCACTAGTAGCTTCCTTCTTAACAACTTGTCGTGTCTACAGTTTTTGCGTAACAGCGTCAGACAGATTGGTAAATCATCACCACACAAGAGCCAATCCTCACGTTGATAACCCAGATGGGGTTGGTGATTGTCGCGGTGGCAGCACCTTTGTTCAAGGATGAGTCCACAAAACCACCTCTGTGCTTCCGAAAAATATTTACCTGCAATGGCACCCGTCAACATATTTTCCCCAATGGTCAGCGCGCGTCCAGCAGCAACGCCTTTTTCAATCCCGGCCTTCACCAGCTCGTACCAGTAGTAGTACACGTACTGGGTGACGGCAATCCCAAACATGGCAGAGTTGATCCCACTGGAAGATGAATCATATCAATGGATTACCGACAGCCAAGAAAAGTGAAGCATGACACATACGAGTAGAATCCTTTAGGTCCCTCCTCCTTCATGATCCTCTTGAAAGCCTCAACTTGGCTAATGCGGCCACCACTTTTACTGACCTGCGAGCGGGTGGACAAGGTCGTCAACGGGTAAGTCAGACCCATACTGTAGCAAGATGTGCGCGTTAGCGAGTGGCCTGGTCTGCCAGAAGGCCCCACTTGCAGCCAAATGTATACCTGACCATACCGCCGCCGGCACCTTATTTTGAGATATGTAAAAGGTCAGGGACAGCTCTGATCTACAATTGTGCGCGTAATCTTGGGTCAACTTACCCGCCAAAGCGTGAGCAACATTGTCAGACATGATAAACTGGTTGCTTTTGATATTCCTATGAAAATAGCTAGATACACCAAAAAGAGGCCGGATGTAAAAAGTTCAAACAAACGAGGCAAGATAACCCGGGAAGTGGATGTCCGCCTGACACTGATTTCACGTGTAAGACCGGGTGGATGATTAACCGATCAATGTGGTTCCTTCCATTCGAATTCACCTTTCGAACTGCGATCGGACTTGTTCCAGCGTGACTGGGTAACGCCAGCGTCCCGTACAAGAGACCACTCTGGAACCGACAGCAACAATGGCATCCCGCGCGCGGCCCGAGAAGCGAGTTTGTGGAGAGAGCTTCTGGCTGCATGGCGACAATGCTCGGCGGCGAGACTTTACAGAGTTTCTCTCTGACGAGATTATCTTGTATATATTTGCATACCTCTCGCACCAAGACTTGGCGTGCATAGCGTCGGCCTCTCAAAGCTGGAAGCGTTTGGCATCAGACCAATACGTAAGTTTAACAATTTCATACGGCTAAGAACGGACACGGCAAGCGAGAGTCGTCTGTAACCTTGCCTTCTCTTTGCAGTTGTGGAAGCGTTTGTTTATGGACCGTTTCTCGCTCCTTTTTCCACCACCTCGACAATCCCTTACTCAGCAATGTAAACCATCCCACGCTGATTCTCCAACTCCAGGGCGGGAACTATGTTCTTCATCACGAACGAGAAAGAGTAGTATGGCGGGAAGAATCATGCAGGAGCGCGAGGACTGGCATTCAATGTATATACTTCAACATAATTGGCATGTAGGTAACTGCCGTATCACGAGCTTGGACGTATCCGGGAAGATCCGCACTGGGCATGACGACAATACAAGTATTTCTACACATACTACCGCCAAGACAGCTGGGTGCGCTGTTAGCGCCACAGTTGATCGCAAAAGCAATCCTGTTGTGACCTTTACGAAAGACCTTATTTTCTCATCCGCATTCCTGGCAACCTCTTGCCACTCTCCCGAAATCAACGTTTGGCGAATCGAGGATCAATCTCATGTTGGTACATTGGTCAGCTCGTCAAACTTGCCAGCATCAGTTATGATTACTACGTTACGGATTGACGAAGGTACCGGAAATAATGGTGCGAATTCAAAGCGGGTCATAGCGGGCTACAGCACCGGAGGATTTACATTATGGTCCTTCTCCACAAAGAACGGCAGTGGCACACCTGGTTGGAAAGCCGAGGAGCTATGCACCATCCATCGCAACGCTCAGGGTCGCTCCTTGCTATCTGTAGCGATTCTCAACAATTATGTTGTGACTTGCTCGTCAGACTTTGACTTGGTCGTTTACAGGGGGCAGGGCATCTCATCAAACGAGCGCCAAACTTGTATCCCAATTCACCACTTGCGAGGAAGCTCTTGCTGGGCACCCGTAGATCTTCATTTCGAACAAAGTCAGCACGATGGACAATATCTCTTATATGTTTCGTATGCTGCACCGACCCTTCATGGGGAATGGGACGTGGGTGTTCAAGAATTTCGATTTACCAATACCATGACGCTGGTAACAACTCGGCACTACACACCTGCTCCTGTCGGTTTTGCTATGCCGAGAGGAACCTCACCGTTGACATGTATTCGCTTCCGGCCACCATACCTTGTCACCGCCCACGCAGATAACAGGGTGGAAGTCTATAGACTTGTCACTACCGAAGCCGGCAGTCGTAAATCTCTGCCGCGCTCATACCTCATTCATTCGTCAACACTTTACGCCCATGCTGCTGCGGTTATGGCTCTGGAATTGGATGCAGTGAGCGGCAAGTTGATTACTGGTGGAGTTGATGGATTGAAAATCTGGAAACTCGCTACCGGTGCCGAGTGTTTATACGGGGACATGGCACCAGATCCGGTCGTCACTCTTATGGATGATGACTGGGCAAAGGAGTGGGAAACAGGAATTGCGGCTTGCGGGCGTGGTCCAAGGTGGCTTGGGTTTGATGAAGGGAAGATTGTGAGTGTAAGTGGGGGCTGGTGGATAGATAAATTTGAGGGAAGATCAAGAGAGGGACTCAAAATGGGCAGCAATGAATTTGACAATCCGGTCGGTGTTGTGAAAATCTTTTCATTTTTGGATGAGTGACCAGGGTTCAATTGGCAACCCGTTATAGTAAATATCAAAGAATGAGTATCCGAACCTCGCAACTGTTTACAAGAATCCACATTTTTACTCTGTTATTCGTAAGCAGCGTATCGATTGCAACCATACGTACAATAATAAGAACTATACAAAAGACACAAAAGCATACCCAGGCAAATCCAAGCATTTAATGCTATCCGGAGAAGCCAGCCATCCAATCTAGTAAGCAGCAGCGGGTTGTTGTGAGTAATCCCAACCTTGCTGTGGAGCACCAGCTGCGGGAGCTGCACCATAGTAGCCACCAGCGTATCCCTGTTGACATACCAGCCGATTAATATTATGTAGAGGGTATGTATGGGAAGTGTACTTTTGACTGACCTGTTGTGCACCATATGCCGCGTAAGGATTGTAGGCAGCTTGCGCCTGAGGAGCGTAATATGGCGTTGTTGGAGTACCAACATCAACAGGCGCGATCCCACTCACATCGACACTGGCCCGCGCTTGCTTAATTGGTCGATACTCAGAGTCGTCTTCGAAGCACCTCTTTCTCGAAGGCTCGCCATGCGAAGCATAGTCCCTGTGCACAGTCAGCTCAATCTTGTTTATGAGCGCTATATCTGTGCTTCTTTCCAATAAGAAGTCCAGATACCGCAGACCAATGTCCCGCTTGTCTTCAGCAGGTAAGGAGGAGGCTTTTACCTCCTCCCATACCTGTGCTACGTGGTTCAGCGCCTTTGGCCCTTTACAATATGATGAGGATAAATATTTGGGGCAATATGGGCGCTGCATATCTAGATTTCTCACCTGGTTGAGCTACCTCGAAAAGCAGGTTACTAAGCCATAGGAATCTGCTATCTGAGTACTTTTGTGTTGCGTCTTGATAGGCTGCTCGTGCCGCTTCTATGTCCCCGTCCGCCTTAAATGATAAAGGGACGTTTAATTTGTGACAAGCATAGAAAAGCTGGTACTTCTAAGCTTACATTGTACTTGCACTTTACTTTCTTTGCCTCCAAGAAGCCTTTTGACTTTGTGTCCGTTGCGGACTGGATTCCATTGTCCAATACCTCTATCGCCTTCTCTTGACTACCCTGACGACGTTCAAAGTGCGCATACTTTGTGAGGGTCTCCAAATGCCCTGGGACTGACGTTGCAACCATAGTTAGTTAGGAATTGCCAGTACGGTATTCTAGGTAATTGCATAACGTACGCTGTGTCAGCACTTGCGTGTAAATCTGTCGTGCTTCCTCAATACGCCCCCGCTCTTCTTCAAAGGCGGCGTACGATAGGCGTACCGAAGGTCGGCTGATTATCGGCTTGTCAGTATTTGTCTAGATTGACCCATAGGACGAATTCTCACCTTGAAGGTATGAAAATGTTGGTAGCCCTTATATAGACATTTCGCGCTCCTTCAAAGTCCTCCCTGGCAAGGAGAAATTGGATATACCGTTTCCAAAACTCTTCATACAGAGCCTAGAGGAAAGGTAAAGGGCGTTTTAGATCAAGAAACCATGGAATAAAATGCAACCCCACATTGAGCAGGCGCATCCACCGCTTGTGATACGTACACATGCTACCAGACATCTTTCATAGAGTACATAGATTCGCATCTGATCTCCCTCTGATTCTTCAAACTCCAGGTATCGGCGCCAGTTAGCAAGTTGCGCTTCATCTAGCGGCTTGACATGAAAATATGGGCGTTTGATTTCGGACTCGTAGATCCATCGCTTATGCACAGCATCTTGTGTTCTCATGTACAATTCAGATTTAATGGCATGGATACGTTGTCGCATTTCTGCTTGAACCTGGTCGTCGGTCTGTCGGCGATATAAGCCTTGTTAATAACACGCGCAGAGGTCTAAGAGCATGGATCAGTAAGTCGAACCTTGTGTTCAGGTGGGGCTCTGTCGTCATCCTCTTGCTTCGCAGGGTTACGGATCTCATCCTCTAGCTTCGCGTATTCCTCGGCAGACACGAGTTCTCGGACGGGCCGCGTAACGGACAACGTCGAATAACTGCATGCAATAAAATATGAATATCGTCAATACCATTTGCCTAATCGCTGGCGAGGGCAGCCACTACGAACCTTTCGAAATAACGTGCATACTGATGCAGTGGTATGTGGATAATGCGCTCCAAGATCGCCATAATCCCGGCCGAGTTCCCCTTTGATTCCTCGTACGCGATGTATTTGTCCCAGAAAACGTGACTCATGAAATCATAACCGACCGCGTCAGCTCCTCTTTCGAACAGACTAATAAGAAAAGAAAAACGGGTATACTACATCAGAATCTCGACCGGAATAAGCACTGCGGTCCGAAGACCGTAATGTTGCAACCCTCATCCCACCCACAACTGCGTAAAAGCTGGCAAAACATAGTCAGAAGACCACACCTAATTGGTGGCTCCAAGCTATACCTTCTGGCCCATTGTTCGCGTCGTCGCAACATTCATCAACGGGCAATGGCAATCCATGGGCAAAACTCCCCACAACATCGCAAAGCGAACAAAACAAGACAAGGTAATACCAGCTATCCCAGCCCATGAGTCTAGTCCCGCCCACTTCGCGTTGCCCCCTCTGCCTTGCCTACGGGAACAGTCAGCCGTGCTTTCGATGCGACCCGAAGATCGTCACCGAAAACAACGTCTTATCCACCCCTAAAGGACAAACCTGTACAGTAACACACTCCTACCCACCTTCTAATGCCCGTTTCGTCAATAGCAAAGTTTTCAATTTTGAAAGTACAGTATTGAGTCCACAAGTCGACACTATTATGGATGGAAACGACCCCACGTTCAAAGATCTGTCATGTGGCAACAATGTGAGAACACTAGCACCATTCAATATAAAAGACCTCACAGCCTCCACCGACCTCCTGTGCTTTCTCAGGTCCCTCCAGCGCATTTTCCCGATCGGCGTACTTTTTCCAATACCCAAAGCATAGAGGGAATTTCAGCAAGAAATGATCATACACTGTCCGAAGATTTTGCTGGTCTTCGGCAGATGAGTTCTTCGTAACGCCACCGTTGGCACCCTCTGCAGCGGCAATCAGGTACTCCCAAGATTCAAAATCATCAGGATTCTTTTACATGGTTGGTTAGTAGGCAATTTCCCACCAGTAGCAGTCAGCTAAGTACCTTGCTGACTGCGTCCCACAACCGCTCCCATTCCGATTGCTGTGGAGCGTCATCGGCGTTAGGGTCTTTTGCCGCATCCCCGTCGTACTTTTGCAGGTCCCTTCCATTTGCCCCATCCATGTGGTCTATAATTGCGCATCAGTACGAAAGCACCTGAGCGGTAAAACTGTCCAAGAAAATGCATACCACCATAAGCACCGTTACCCATAAGATAATCCTCTGCCATCTTGTGTTGTCAGGTGGTATGGACTAGGGTAGGATGTGCGATCGCGACAGATTTGACAAGATTTTGTTCGAAAAAGCAATTTGCAACCCAATGTCAAAGACACGTCAGGTATTTACCACGTGAACACGCTCGATCGTGAAGGCGACTTTCAGAACGGTTTGGTTTCCCGCCTTTGACCGCCACGGTGAAGACATGTTGAAGCCAAAAGTTATTGCCCAAGTCCTTCAGCAAGCGAACACCGCAGGCGTTCACGCAGCACTGTAAGGATACGCTGTTACATTGACGACCGACTTTTAGTAATGTGCTCTTCACCTTACTATAGCCTCTTAAACCCCGACGGATCACTAGTGTCCTTTGCAGGGGGAACCGAGAAGGATGCCAAGGTCTTGGCAGCAGTGGCCAGTAATGTGTGGTTTGGATATGAGCGGTACGGTAAACCTCCTGCTGCAAATTCGGTGGACGGTGGGGAGGGAAAAGAAGGCTTGCGGAATTTGATATTGGATTGCGAGGTACGATATTGTTAATGCTATCCTGGTGATAATTGGATTTAAAATCCAATATATGTCATTGTATAAGCAAGGGAAGCTGTCGATAACAAGGACAAGCAGGATGCTCCTATGTCTAGTTGCTGATGAAGTGGTGGAATGGGGTTTGCTAAAGGCAAAGGTAACTCCATAGCCATTTGATCACAACATTCTTTACTGATGCTATCCATCGGCTCAGACAAGAACACTGAAGGAATATTTGGAAGGGCCATTAAACTTGGTTGCGGGTTATTAACGAGGTTCACAGAGAAAATGTTTGGCAAGCAGGCTGAGCATCTTGTCGCTCCACCATCTACTTTACTTGTTTATGAATTATTGAATACATACATAAAAGAGATTTAACTATATCCCTAAATACAAATCGCCCACGGGTCGTTGGATAACTACAATAACATTCAGATTCGTATGTTGCTAGCACAGCATGACCATGGACGCAACGAGGACAGCTACGAATGTGAAGATGCCCGAAACAGATTTGAGGGCCGCACTATTAGGGCCCATAGTGTCCGGACCTGTTACAAGAGGGAGCGAGTTCATAATCTTGAACTGCTGACTACTCGTCGGACCAGGGAATGTGTCAGGCACGCAGTTTCCGTTCGCAGGAAGCCTCTGTGGGTCGAGGTCATCCATGACGTAGCGTATCAGGTAGAAAGCATCCTGAAGCGATGGAATAGTCCAGGTGTAGTTTGTAGTGTCACGCGGAAGGTTCTCCTCAATGGCTTTCCAGCCGTTGTTAGTGACGGCTTGGTCTGCACGCTGATAGTAGAGCGCAACCTTCCTAGCAGGGAAGCGGGCCTTGTCGACGAAATCGTTGTAATGCCAGGAGATGTTGAGGGTCCCGCCCACGGCAACTACCGTAGTGGAGCGCGGGGAATCTACCAATATACTTCCTGGACGGGTGCCGCAGGGCGGCATCGGTTGGGTGGTGTTTGTTGTGTTTGTCGGAGCAGTTTGATTTGTGTTGTTTCCCCCATTGGCGCCGCCGTTTCCTGGAGGAGGAGCCTGGCCTTGCACTAGCACTGCGAGCACAAGAAATGCAATGGTCAACCAGAATGTGAACCGTAGCGTTCTATAAGCCGTCATGGTGAGAGTTAATGAGCCCAAAGCAACTGGTGGAGGGAGCGAAGCGATGGGCGGCCGCTTTTATGCTTTCTTTTCCGTGCGTAAGCTATGGCGCGTATGAAACGGGGACCCCACCGCCGCGCGTAATCAACAGTTGCCCATAGCAACGGCTAGCCATCGCTGCCTCAATACCTATCGCTTCAGCGCAACCACAACACCCTGTCACCAGCAATGTCCCTCCTCCGCTTACCTGCTCGCCGACTCACGGGCTTGGCTCGTCCAACCTTTGTATATGCACAGCAAATCCGACATGTGTCCTCGGAGAAACTCCAAAAGCTCTCCGGCGAACCGCTAGCAGACAAGGAGCACGAAAACCTGGTCTTTCCCTCACCAAAGGGCCAACGCGATGTGTTTGAAGCTGACGCCTGCAGCGGTAGGCGTACGATGTAGGAGGGATAGCATTCTTGACACTATTGTTCAATGGCCCCCTTTTGTATGTGTAGGTGTCCCTCCGGAAATCTCACGACGTTCTGTGAAGATTTTCAAACCATCGCGCAACGCCATGCAACAAGGAACGGCAAACAATGAGGATTGGAGAATTGATTTCGACGTACAAGAGCGGTGGGAAAACCCACTAATGGGTTGGGCTAGTAGGTACTATTCACACAATTTGAATTTCTTGTTGTAACCAAGTTGCCTGGGCCTGCATGCAACTGACCACTCCTTCAGCCACGATGCGGTTCAAGGTGTACGAATGAACTTTACATCCAAGGAAGATGCGATTTTGTTTGCTGAGCGCCAGGGTTACGAGTATTGGGTGGAGGAACCAAAGCCAGAAAAGTTCCGGGTGAAGACGTACGCAGACAATTTCAAGGTAACTAGAACAAATTTATGGATGAGCGTTTCCTCTTTTTTCGCCGAGCTGTACTCATTCATGTCAAACAGTATGTTCCGGGCAAGCTGCGCATGATCAAAACCAAGTAAGATAAGCAGTCTCGCCGGAGAGCTCTTTGTGTCGTGATGCCCGCCACATGGAACCGCATGGAGAGTAGCGTGTTGATATACCATAACCAGAAGTGATCTTAGACAAACCCCATTGATACTTTAATACACAGCGGCTAGTCCAAAGAACCTCTTTGGACGATTTTCTGCATTGAGCACAAGTTGACGAGCAATCACCGTAAATGTATAGATTTTTCAGACAGTATATCTGTCCACCTTGCGTAGCCAAATCGTCTTGTCTGCTCCAAACACCCAAACTACCCACCACTCGTAAGGGCAAAAGGATGCACGATGACCACAGCGAAAGCAATCGATCCATTTTCAGTTTTCCAGCGTGGAGGGCCCCAGCCCAGTAAGGTCTAATTTCCTCGTGTGGACCAATCAATGAACAGAAAAAAAGGTTTCTCCGCCTTTGAAGTCGTCACCTCATCTCACACTTTTTCCAAGCATGCAGGCGTTTATGCGTATACCTCATTTTAACTTTTCCGAACCGCGTTACTTTAATGTGACGTAATGGCTGCCCCCCAACTTTTTCATCCGCTCGGGTTATAAAAGAAGAGGGGCCCAGTCGGGTTGCAACGCCCTCCATTCCCCAATCACCGAGCTACTCAATTTCCGATACGCCAATTCTTTCCGATTAAATACTTTTCCTAAACATGAGCGGTAACAAGAATGTTCATGTGGTTGATGCCGTCATCTATGACCACAAGGAAATTCAAACTTACTACGAAGTGAGTAGCAAACACATGAGAGGCCTTTTGGTCGTAAAGAGCCATTCAGGAAGCTACAATGAACGCTTGACGGATCCGACACCGATGAATGAAGCATGCTGATCCCTTTCTCGTCAACTTTGCTAGCAATACCTTGCTAATGATGGGAAGCCGACAGAGCAACAGAAATGGGTCAACCAATTGTTTTGGGAAATCGCCAGACACTCAATAGCTGAAGAGTTGATCGTGTACCCTGCTCTCGAAAGATACGTAACCAACGGCAAAGCCATCGCCGATAAGGACCGCCAAGAGCACCAGCAGGTCAAGAACGACATTTACGAACTCCAGAAGAAGACGGCTGGCAAGGACGCTGATTTCGATGCACTCTTAGCCAAAATGATGAGGGAATTGCGTCAACATATCAACGAAGAGGAGACTGAAGACTTGCCAAAACTCAGGAGCGCATTGCAAAACGAGGAAGGCACGAAGCTAGGACGGGAGTTCCAGATGACAAAGAAGTTTGTTCCTACTCGGTAAGTTGTTTTAAAAACCCACATTGTTCAAGCATTTTGGCATGTTCATCTGATTCGGTCATCTATCCATCCATCCAGCTCTCACCCCTCGGCCCCCGACAAGCCACCATTCGAAACCGTGGTTGGCCTTCTCACCGCCCCATTGGACAAACTTCGTGATATGTTCAGTAAATTTCCCAGCCAAGAGGAACTCAAGGCAGTGGAGCCTTAAATGTTTCCGTATGGACATGGTTTATAGGATTCTTGTATTCATAGTTTTGTAAGAATGAACATTTTTTTCGTATTGGTATAACTGGATCCTTTTCATACTGCTTTGAGGCATATGCAACCGGCAACTTACCGTGCACTCGAAAGACCAAATGACAGTAAGCAATTAACTTGGAATACGGCACCCACTATTCCCCGTCATCCCCATGTCCGTGCTATACTTCATTCCGACACATAACATAAAAAAAATAAATACAAGAAAAGTATCCTCCATACAACCAAGGGTAGACACAGCCGGTAACAAAAATGGAATGCTCGTGCTCTAAAATTGCCGCAAGTGACTATATCTAGCGTTAAATTCCAACTATGTAGTAAATTGAGCTTGCTGTGCGGCGTAATGGGCAGCGAGCGCTTGCAATTGCTGTGGTGTAATGGACGGTAGTGTGCCTGGCTGCCCTTGCTGACCTGCCGTCGCTTGCTGATGTTGTAGCTGCTGTTGGAGTTGTTGTAGTGTAGCTTGCTGTTGAGCCGCTGCATGACTTGCTTGCTGTTGCTGTCGTAGTTGCTGTGCTGTTTGCTGATGATGTTGCAGTGCCAAGGCGTAAGCAACCGCTGCAGAGTTGAGCGCTGCCTGGTTCATCGCTGCCTGGTTCGCCGCGGCCTCATCAGTGGGAGAGTCCGACAAACCATTGATTCCCATATCCTCTTTCGGTATTGAGGCAGCGCGCTCGAGTTTGGTTGCTTCCCGATATTTGTGCAGATAGACTTTTAATGTTTCACAGTAGTTTTCAAATCCAAGCGATTGCATCGCCCACAGAATATCTTCGCCGTTTATAGTTTTTCGTTTCTCTTGCTGACACCGATCGCTCGCTACAGGTGACGCCAAAAAGAGTGTTATAACTGATGCTAAATGGATAGCAAAGCTTCACAACCAGCAGGGTACAAACCTTCAGAGGTGATAAACGATATGAATTCTGAGACACACTCTTGAACACATTCCTTGGCGTCTTTTGCAATTTTGGCATTATTCGGGAGGCCTCTTTTCATGAGTCTGGCGACATTGGCAATAGGAAGGAACCGGTCCTGTTCACGATCTATATCGTCGTACGCTCCATTCCCTCCTCCCGTATTGGACCCTGTGTCGGACATGCTACGCTCCGGCAATATATCGTGGTGTTGCTCGTGGTCAGAGAGTCTGGCGAACCAACTCCGCGTCTGCTTGGGTAAGTGAAAGGCCGTTGGTTGGGCGAAAAGCGGGACGAACCCCAAAGGACAACGCCACCTCCAACCTTTGTGTTTCAGCACATGACCAGCTGCTTAGCTAAGCCATCATAACAAGCAACCCATCGATTTCAACGTCTTTTTCAATGCTTTCTCGTCTATCTTTGCAATTATGGCTGCAAATTGTAGCAACCAGTGCCCAAACAGTGGCTCCCACACTATGTACATAATTCGCATTTCGCTTATTTAAATATAAATCCAAATCCAGCCCTACTACCAGACCATCTACAATACACTCCACATTTCCTCGTATGCACATGTAAGTTTTCCGCATGTGACCGATGCAGAAAGAGGATACTCGGATATTGATATCTTATCGTCCACAATGTCATCCACCCAGTTATCCGGACCGTGAGCCATTGCGCCAATGAAGTAGACTACCGGTTCATCGGTTGGTAATGTTGCGACGTAAGAATTTAGTCGGACAGCTTGAACTTCGGACGACATGGCTGAAATCGGAAGGTGGTCAATCGTCCTATATAATGGTTGAGGCAGGCAACATGCGAATGAGAAAGGCTTACTTATTTTTCTGCAATTGGGAGGTAAATGGTCCGTAATAGGATTTTTGATAACTTTAAGAAGCTTCTCAGGCCCGTTCACCGATCTGATGCTCAGTTTGTGAAGCAGTTGCACTGCGGACAGGCAGAAAGTTAGTTGGCAAGTCAATAAAGGACCTCTACGCCTGGAAAAACGACAAAGCATCACTTACCCATCAATCCACAAAAGCGCTTGAATGTCCTCGGTATCCGTACATGTGGATTCACTTCTATCAAAACATTTTTCGTCGTATGGATGTATACTTGCAGCAATCCCGCTTTGTTCAGGGGACTGTCGAGCAGTGTTAGGAGGCACTGGTGGGTAATGTCAGGCCGCGATTCCGACACATCTTTGCCGTGCTTCTTGAGGAGATGGTGATGGTCGTCACAGTTCAGAAGAGCATAGTGGCCTTCCTTTCCTTTACCCAACTTGACGGTTTCCAGTGATGCTTGCTGGAGAACCACAATTAAGCGTTTAGCCGTGGATTTCTCCTTAGCGACTTTAGGTGGAGCTGGGGGTTTGGCAATACTGTTCATCGCGGATAGGTGTTGGTGGGGGCTGAGAAAGACCGGTAATTCACAACCCGGAGATCGACGGATTGCAGTATGAAATGGTGTCCTCAAACGATGATGAGCAAAGCAAAAAGAAATACAAGTAGCCATCCAACCACTTTATTTGGCGATTGCATGGAATTTTTGTGGTTCAAATGGGGTGATCGCGTCTGACCCCCCAGGATACAGCTCCCTTAATGAAGGAGAAAACATATTTATAGAGTATACAGATTTTTTTTCTACTTTCGCCGAGTTTTCACGCCATGCCAGATTCCGAAAGCAAAAATAGGTGCCGCCGCTACCAAGGTGCACTAATATTGCAAATTCGGGAGCTTTAGCATACGACGTGCTCATTGAACGATAAGATCCTTACCATCACTAGCGTTGATGTGCCCCGCCCGTTACTAGGTCGCTTACTCTTTGTATCTCCCTTCCCGTCCTGTTGCTCTAACACCATCAGCCTTCGCTCCACCCTATGCAGCCTTTGCATCACAGCATCTAATAGCGCGACGACATCCTCGTTAAGACGCTGGGTTGCTTCCGGTGACATGCGCTGCTGGAGGGCAAAATGGTCTCGAAGCTCGCCTGCGTTCGTTAACACTTCCTCAGCTAGAGCGACGGCAATATCCGGTGGTGGAGGTATTGGTGGTGTGGATGGTGATGGTAAGACTTCCGTCAGCAGTGGAGGTGTATCAGGCTCTGGAATTGAAGGGACATCGCGTGGAATGAGGGTCGGAGAAGACGGTGAATCTTTTGGGGTGGCTCTCTTCGAGCGATGTGAGTGCCCTTGCACATCTTCGAAGGAGAATCGGTCCTCCTCGTCGCTGTAGCTGCATTTCCCCGTTACCGTTAGCGAAGGTGATGTCCAAGTCATCTGCGGCATTACCTCATTTCCTGGACAAATCTTCTAGTTTCCTGAAACAGTGTTTCCACTTCCTGCCTGGGCAACCTTACAATTCAGAACCCAGTAGCCAATGAGTCACTATAGAACCCTTACCTATCTCCGGGTTGAACGTGACGCTTGATATATACGTCAACTTGAGCTTCCGGTAAATCCGCAAACTGCTGCAAGATGGGAAGAGCTTCTTCAAGATAATGTTGCATAGCCTCTTCCTTTGGCATGTCCCCTTTGCCAACAGTCAATACATTAGATGTCAAGAGAGCTACGATATGAATCATAAGACCCAACTTTGCAGGTACCTAAACGATTCCACGCATCCCTACAGCGCGTAGCAAGAAAAGAAGATACAGCAAAGGTGTCATACAGGTCCGTAGGTCTTATATCACTCCAAAGAGACGTACCATTTGTATCTCCCAGCAATATCGAACCACCCGGGTCTCGTGGGGATGTTGCATTTTCCTAACGTCGCCTGCAATCAGACAGACGAACGTCAGGGGAAAGGACGCTTATAGAGCAACAATGCCAGCTGCCAGTCTCAAAGCAAGGCCAGACTCTTGACCTGTTTATAGAAGGCATAGAGCTCCAGCTTCTTGGCATTGCTAATTGGAGCGACATGCGGGAGCTGCTCTTTCGGGGCGGCAGAAATGAGGGTGACAGCTCTCAGAAAACGTTCCTCCATGATACTGCAGAAGGCGCTCGCTACGGTAATACTCCCACTTCCAGCCGGGATTTCAGATAGTCGGTAAAGAGGTCGTGCTTGCTGACGGTTTTTGGAAAACCGTTGGATGTGATGCGAAGGATCGCCAGCGTGACATACGCTGCCCAAATCGGGACAGATTGCCATGCGTCACGCGGCTAAATCATAGATCCTACAATTGATCAAATATCACAATCAACAATGTAATGTAACGGTTGACACTATGCTTTGATATAAAAGATATGGGGTGAAAAGGTATAACGGTTACAAGTCGCCTATCCATTGTCATGTAATTCTGAATACGTAATGTGTTGACTTGAAAACTAAACGCCTGCAACTAAATCTAGCGTGCTGCCCACTTCTTCTCCAGTTGCACCAGATTCTCAGCTGTATCCTTGACGGACTGCTTTAGCTGAATGAAATCAATTCCAAGCACCTTATTGGCGCGCTCCCCATAGACAATAGTCTCATCACCATTACGGATCTTCCCCGGGTTGCCTTCAGGTATCGGTCGGTCAGGGTACACCTCTCGCAAAATGTCAGCGACTTCTTGCCATGAGAATACGCCCGCGGCGGTGAGAAAACGTTGTCCACCAGCCTCGGGGCGTACCAACGCCTCAACGTGAGCTTTGGCCACATCTCGTACATCGACAAACGCCATAGAAGGGGTACTGGGCCCAATAGATTTATGCTCTCCAGCAAAGTACTTGTACAGCAAACCAACCGAAGTGGGGATAGCGTCCGGGGATGGTACATCCGTGATGATTGGGCCAAAGACAAAGACTGGATTGATAGTCGCCACGTCAAACTTCGGCTGTCAGCGGGCGTAAATGTGTTAACACGATACCTAACCCAACCGAAGATGATTCAATGCAATTACCTTTTTCTCCTTGACGAAGTTCCAGGCTTTTCGTTCAGCCTCGGATTTGGAGGCTCTATAAGCAACACCAGCGTCTACATCCTTTCCTTTCGCCTCAACCTCTTTCAATGCCCAGTCATTCCAGTCCTCTTCAGTAAACTTGTAACCAGCCTCCGCAGGATGAGCAATGGCTGCGAAAGATGACGTGATGACCACCCGACGTATTCCTTCGGTGACGGCAGCAGCTTCCAAAATGGAAAGAGTGCCTTGGACTGCGGGATTAATTAGATCCTTCCAGGGATCTTCGACGTTGAAATGAAATGGACTTGCAACGTGTGCGATTCCCGCCACACCTGAAATGAAAGTTATCGTCTGCTTCGTTATAGTGGCTGCAATTCAGACAAACCTTTCACAGCTTCATCAAATCCACCATGCTTTTCGAGATCTTCCACGACGGTAAACTCAATCTTGTCACCGTACGACGCGAAGCGTTGTTTCAGATGCTCAGCTTTTGCAAGAGATCGCACTGTTCCTCTCACACGAAAGCCAGCCGCAAGTAGTTGCTCTGCTACGTGTGCGGCTATGAAGCCAGTAATGCCAGTGACGAGGATCTTTGAGCCAGCAGGTACGACAGACATGGTGAGGAAAGTACGGCTACGGGTTCGATGAGAAGTCGTGGCCTTTTATGATGCCTCTGTTTGACAAGTCAATCATTCCATGATGTGATGACGATCGATTGAATTACTCATCCGACAAGCCACAACGAGCTGGCTCGAATCATAGAATGTGGTTTCATAATTCTTTTTGGATTTTCGGAGCTGCGTTGCAATTCCAACACTCACAAAAGTTCCTGCATTTGCAAACGACACAGAACAGGTCAACCATGGACGTCGTCGCACAGCTTCGGACGCTCAAGGAGAAATAGTATGTATTTTTATTTGTTGCTCACAATGGATATCCTTTGCCATTCCTCAGCTATTGACCCGGCATATCAGTAAATCGACAGAGGTGGAAAAGGCCATTCCTGTAGACTTTGACCTGGGCAATCTCGTCGCATTTGACACAAATCCTGTGGACCATGCCGTACTCCGCTCTAGCCCGGATACTTATCTCAAGAGCCTCGCTCGGGAAGGGGCCCAACTGCTCGTGAACCAGATTTTTGGTCTACCAACAGAGACAACCCAAGAGGGCGTGTTTGCAAAACTCCCAGATGCAACCACACAAATACCTCGAGCAAAACCGGTATGATGTGATGAGTGTAACCGTGCAACAAGTATCTAGGGATTTTCGACTATGTGAGACTCACGAATATCGATTTCATCAGATTCCCAAAGAAAAAACCTTGACCCGATGGGAGACGTTTGCCAAAACCAAAGGAATCCAAAAGCGTAAAACATCTCGAATGGTGTACGATGAGGGCGTCGGCGAGTACAAGCCACGATGGGGATATAAAGGGGCTAATCAGACAACTGATGATTGGTTACTGGAGGTGCCGGAAAATGCTGGTAGGTGCACTGCATACTTTCAGACCTGCAGGAAGGTCCAGAAGGCTAACGCCATATAATTGAACTGTAGACCCAATGGAGGATCAGTATGAAAAGCGCCGAGAGGAAAAGAAGGAGAGAGTCGAAAAGAACAAAAAGCAAGAACGTCGCAACGCTGAGGAGGCCAGCGCCACCGCTGCGGGCCGGAATCCGCGCGAAGTTCGGAAGGCAGAAGTACAGAAGAAGATTGTGGAGTCCAAAGGATCGACTGCAAGTCTGGGTAGATTCGACGCACAACTAAGAAATGAGGATAAGATCAAGATTAAGCGGGGAAAACGCAAATTCGAACCTGCAACGGTGGACGCTTCAACTGAGAAGGAGGGGGCGATGAAAGTGGCAAAGAAGATATTGAAAGGCGAGGATGGAAAAGTACTCAACATTACGAAGGTTTGTACTACTGGCGACATGGGCATGCGGAAGAAGACATGACTAATATTGGACGACCTTTCGATGTATAGGCTGTGAAACAAGTACATCAAAAGGGAGGGCTGCGAAATGTAGATATGGACGATGGTAAAAAGAAGAAAAGAAGAACGAAATGATGTATATACATTTATTTACGTGTAGAGTTTACGGCATTTGAGCGTTTCTTGTATAATCTTGATACAGCCTTTAAATCCTTTCCAAATTAGCGGTAATTCTGGTCTTCGCCGCACGGTCTGACATAAAATACGCCAAGAGCCGGTTCTCTAAATAATCCGAGGACTCCATTCCCTACTTTCCTCAGGTCTACTTCACCCTCTGGTCCATTAAATCGGGGTATCTCCCACCAGGACAGTGCTTCGCTGTTGGTACTTGGTGGTGACGGGAGCTGTACATACAAGGTGCGTCCGGACGCACATAAGGTAAAGGGCCGGCTGGAATTGCCATTTGCAATTGCGAGGGAGCCCGTATTGCTTAGCAAGTCGACGCGCAGAGCGATGGAGTAGTTTGTACCTTCCTCAACATTCGTAAGTATGCCAGAGTAGTTAAAAATCACTTGTCGTCCATCAGAGAGCATGTCGAATAGAGGTTGATCATCGAGATTTGAAGATGGAGCGATGCAGTCCTCGCCAAAGCATTCTTCCATGACAACCCCGAACACACCCCGCATGTCTCTCGTTCCACCGGGATCGTACCACCCGATCATTACAGATCCCCAAATGGAGCCGACATACCGGTTTGGCAACGCAATTGTGTTTGGGCCACGAAGGAGCGTATGTTCAACAAACGATATGGACGTTGGTTGTGTGCTATGATGCGACGGAATAGACAGTGTCCCCGAAACGCCCGTAAGCGCATCACCAACCGATCTCCATCTGCAAACTGCATCGATGCTCATGTCTCCCTTTCGCTTTGACAGCAGCCCTACATCCCTGATAACAAACTCCATTGCATATGCTTCGAAGCCATTCGTAGCTCTGTCCAGAGCCCAGCCGACCCATCGAGTCTTGCAGACGGTGAGCCTCCAATACATGTCCGCCCACGTCTGTTCTTGAATGCCTTCGTGAGCAAGCCTAAGAGCATGGTAGTGCTTGAGATGAGGCGAAGACAGACCAAAGCGCGTTATAGTGTGGTATCTGTACAGTGCATCTAGGTTTGCGGCTATTAGTTTATGCAATGGTTTGCAAGTACGCGACAGCGTATGGAGCGAAAGTGGAGGGAGGTAGCGGAGAAGGTGGAGAAGAAGATCAGTCGGCAGGTCTTGAATCGGGCTGTAGAGAGAGACCATAATATCTGTGATGTCCACAAGGGTTGTGGTATCTGATATCCATGAAGACGAGGACGAGTAGGAACAGGATGAAACTGACGAAGCTTTGTTGTGACGAGAAAGAACCAGGGGCTCAGCGGGCTTTGAAATTTGAGTGTTCATACTAAAATCCAAATCCGCCGGTAGATGGGCAGAAGACTCAGTATCTTGGGAGGAACGGTATGTCACCTTGGTTAGATGTATTGCCTACCCTTGCACTTGCAACGGTCATCCCACCTTCAAAACTGGAGGTCTCTTGTCCCATGTGAGTGCAAAATGTGAATGAAGATGTGTCTTCTACAAGCGATTCTTCTCTATTTACGACAGTAAACAATGACGCAGAATAAATATCGGCCCAACGGGCAGTTTAGCAGCGGAATGGGGATAATGGACGGAGATCGGCTTGGACTCCTCCTGAACGGTGTTCCACAGGAGGGAGGTGTTCACGCGACGCTCCTTGATTATATAAGGTCACATGAGCATTAAATGCCCCCATTTCCGGATTTAACCGATTGGTCAGATTCTAACGCGTCAGAGAGCTCGGCCCCAACTCGTCTGGGTTGCCCTTCAGGAGGAAAATCGCAAGATCGTCGTCCAGGACGTATGGAGCATGATAGTGGGGCCGACGCCCTGATGTCTCTCTCACAATCTCCGGGTTTGCACCAAGATCCGTCGGGATCTGAGCACCATCCCGATAATCTTCTTCCCGTTAGCCCGCTGCCAGACGGCCCGTCGTCATCTTCACTGGAGGGGTCTCTGGACCTCAACGAAGAATGTCAACGTCTTATCGACCAGCTCCAAGACTACATCCCTGCAGAAGCTATAGAACTTTTGTATGAGGCTGGCTTCGAATCTCTGCACGCAGTCAGGACTTTGACCGTGAACGACTTGAACGATGCTGAGACCTACACTAAGAAGGTGTTGAAACCTGGTCACAAGAAGCTTATAATGCAGGTACGAATAAAAGCAAAATTGGATTGCTGTATGATTCTAATTACGTCAATACTTTGGAACGTAGTACGTTCAAAGTCGACCGTACGACGAAAATGGTGACGATCTGACCAACCGTCACCTGATGTACACATTTGAGGGCACCCCATTGGGGAAACGACGAAGGATGGTAGAAGAAACCTCGCCACAACCCACTTTGACCCTTCCAGCCCTGCAGTCTTTCCTGGAACGACATCTGGCGGAATCTCCGGTTACGCGACATATTCGCAAAGACATCGATTATCAGATCAACGTTCAGCAGACTCCGGACCGCCGTAGCGTGGAGGGCGTCTGGAAGTGCTTGGTGTGCAATTCTCGACCAGTAACTATATCACTCCGAAACGGTGGACGCCAACCTCAGCTGTCCAATGTGGGCACGCATCTCAAGACGATCAAGCATAATGCAGCCGTGAAAGAACGGAAAACTAAAACACAACTACTGGTTGGATCTTCCGATCAGATGGCGGTCGCGCTCGCTGCAATGCAGAAACATCTTCAACAACAACAGCAGCAGCAACAAGAACAAGAACAAGTCAAGTCAGTTTTCCATATGGTCCAACCGTCGCGCTTGCAGAACCACATACAATCAAGCCCAGATGGTACGCATCTCACGTCGGTTTCAAATGGTCGACTGTTGATGACGGGACACCATTCGGCGGTTGCACATTCACAAGATACAACAGTAGGTGAGAGACAGCCGCAATAATTCCTTCTGACGGCGCTCTGACAGAGGAGCCGCGTCAGACACTGCGTGGGCGGGTTTTGGTAGATACTTCATTTTATCGTAATATATTTCATGTACAGAAGGATACTGCACAGGATGTCTGTATTTTACTACGCATCCATCCTTGGCATCCGTTTTATGTCAATTATCATACAGCGATTTATATTAATAGATCTCTCCAGTGCGGACCTGCCTAGCGCGCAAGGGCTCTCGCAAGAGATTACATTTACAGTATATACAGAAAGCAGACATTGGACCACACATCGAGACCGCAGTTTCGAGGGAGGTTGGGGTATAAGGTACTGTAAGAAATAGCGGAGACAGCCGAGTTCGATGGTGAGTATGTTACATCATCCTCCTGAGCTGGCGAAGATTACGAACGTCCTGCAGTCGGATCTTTGGTGAGGGAGGTCTATCATAAGAAAAGATTGTGAGATCATTTCATATCTAGATAAGAAACAGCCCCCGCAGTCAAAGTTCATGTTTCGAAACTGACCGAGCGCGTGACAATCTCCAACTTTTCACCACCGCGTACAGCCAATAAAGTAACGGAACCAAATGGAGTAATACCAGGAATTTGAGAACAGTCCATCCAACAGCAGGTGGTTGGTTGACGTGGGGAGAGGAAGGCGGAGCGCCGCCGACAAAATTTGGAGGCACAGGTATTGGCGATGCAGGAGGGAAGGGCGGATCTAATGCCTCTGAGGGCACACTGCTTTCAATAGGTATTATCGCTCGCTGTTGCAGCCCTGGCGGTGGCATGATGCCCTCTACCTTGCGGATGGGAAAGCGGGGCGCTGCACAGTGAACTTGCTCCTAATTGTGTTTGGCTTGATGCATTATTGATACATTAGAATGCATTCGAACATCGTGGATGGCTAACCCTATTGCCAAATGAACAGCATTCGTTCGCAAGATCTATCTAGACGATGACGCATTCGCAGCACTATATACCTCCTCTGGTAAGCTGTCAGAGATGGCAGCTTTGAAAATACATCGCTCATGTGGCGGCCTTCTTCTTTGTCTGTGTGTAGAATTTTGGAATGGTGGAGGAAGACCTCTACCGGTCGGGGCAACCCAATGAATTGAATTTTCCGTTTCTCGAGAAGCTCGGTCTCAAAACGGTAATCTTCCTGGCTCCCGAAGATCCAAACCAAAGATTGTGAGCATTTGCTCATTTAGGCTGGCACGTTTACAACTTGCTCAAAATCACTCAGTCGAAGTTTTTCGATTTGTCAGTTTGAACTTCATTGAAGACCAAGAGATTCAGTTTCATCACCTGGGGATTAACGTTTCTGCAAATGCGTGGGATCCAATATCAGAGGAGGTGGTATTGGAGGCCTTGGAGCTAATACTTGATCCAAAATCTTATCCAATGATTGTAATGTGCAATTTGGGACGACATCGTACAGGTGGGGATCAGAACGTACCACTTCCAACAGGATTCTGTGTGGCTTACATTCCTACTCTAGGGACAGTGATTGGCTGCCTTCGAAAGTTGCAACGATGGAATCTGACATCGATATTTGAAGAGTATCGCCGGTATGCAGGACCAAAGGTCCGCGTACTTAACGAACAGTTTATTGAGCTCTTTGATACCGACTTGGTTCGTGTTCCCATCAATCATCCTCTGTGGCTGTAATATATCTGCTACCCCGCTCAAAGGATATCGTCACGGATCCCCCAAATACTGTTTATGCGTTATTAATACTATCGACCATGGTTTGTACAATATTTATAAATATGAGCACGATGTGAAAAGCTATCTATTTTGCCACTTTGCCAAAGCATCTCTTAACCTTCCTTCGCACGATATACCAGCATCCGATGTTGAACTAGATCCGTCTGGCTCTGGATATGAAGCAGTGGCTGATTTGGATCTCCACCTTCTCCCAATCTCCACCAATTCTAGTGGCGCCTTCCCCAATCCGTCCTAAAAATTATGTCAAGATCAGCAAACTGCGGATTTATGGTCTATGTAACGAGGGATTATTCTTACATGAATATTCGGATCTGCACCTTTACCCAGCAAAAATACAACCGCCTCCACATCGTGATATAAGGCAGCAAAATGTAGTGCATTCATTCGCCTCGTTACGGAGCCTTCCACGCCAGGAAGAGTTTGCTCGCCATCAAAACAAAGCACATTTGGACCGGCGGTAGTCGGGACTTCGTCGATAGCATCAATTCTTGCGCCATTTTGAAGGAGGAATTCTGCCACGACCACTCGGGGAGACGGTGACATTGATGTCTTAACACAGGAACTGATTGGATGTGCGGATGAAGTGGGTGAAGGAGATGATAATGGGAGAGGCTGTATAATAGAACTGTTACGTCGTGGTGGCGGTGGCGAGGGATAGCCGAGGGCGGTTACGAGGGCGCTGTGTGTTGAGGAATTGGAAAAATTGATATCTGCACCGAAGGCCATTGCCTTCAAAGCGGCAAGTACGTCTTTATCATGTGCTGCTTTCTGTAATAGCTTCTGCGGATCGCTTTCGGTGCGCTCGTATTGGAGTGACGATTTGTCGAGAAACGTGCGACTCACGTACTAGTCAAGACGGATGTGAGCCGTCCGAGTGAGTGCGTAGAACATACGAGAAACTTTTTTCACCGATTACCTTGTCACGAATGTATTGGGCCTTAAGATCTCGCCGGTCCGTTGCAGTGGGCTTTGTTTCGGGTGTTGCCGTCGCTTCCCATATGGAATTGGATTTCGCGTTTCCGATATTCTTCAACACTGCCATCAATTCTGGAGTCCAACTCACCGTATCAAGGGTGAGAGAACGAATCTGCAAAAGTGTCATTAGGTAACACGCTAGAGACCCATAAACAGCATAAAAAGAGTACCTTCGTAATATGGGTCCCAAGACTGCGATGAATTCCAGAGCAATCTAAAGTATTGATGTTAAATCAGATGTGCGCCGAGCTAACGATATCAGGGACAACTCACCAATACATAAAATGCACCCCAAGTTGATGCTAATCCAGTCTGGCCCCTTCGCACCGCATTCTGCACAAACTGCAAAAACCCCACAAATTAAGTGAGAATACTGTTTCTGGTAGAGCAACTCACCGTTAGGTCATACCTGAATTTGCTGGATCTGATTCTCTGATGATTTCTAGAACTCTTCCTGGAATTTGCGTATCGAGTTCCCCGCCAGGCAAATTCTCTGTGGATGGGGTCATGGCACGACTTGCTCTCCCTAAAGGTACTACGTAGTCGGGTCCTACGTTCTCAAATATCGTACTGGTTCCACTGAGCATCCCTTCGATGGAGTTTTGAATTACTACTATCCATGATTTCATATCTTCAGCATCAGATGCTTGATATATGCGGCGACCAATATGAGGCCCTATTAATTCGAAGGCGAAGCGTCGGTCGATATTGCGGGCCTCGCGCACTGTGCAGAACCGTAGATTGACGGTGTGGATTAACTCTGCTTGATTCTTCTTCAACAGACATTCTGCACGACAAAGGCAATGGTGAAATAAGCATTCACACATGCTGATCCTTCAAAACGTACACGCAAACTGTGCCTGTCCTTTAACCTACCTTGTAATTGGCCACCTAACAGAACACACCAAAGTTTTCTCCAGCTAAGTAACCCAGCAGTGGCCTTTTGATGTCCACCACCTGTTGTTGGAGCTACGGCAACGAAGAGATAACCCTAGGGAGAGGCGTCAGTATCCTTTTCCACTCCAAACCCACTGTCGTCCAGATGTAAAAACACCATACCTTCTTTCTTCGCCCTAACGAGGCCGACTCCGAGTCATGTGTTTGAACCAAATCCCGGATACCACGGAACTTATTTCCTGCCGCGTCCGCGGATAATGGTCGACCATTTTCCTCATCACTCAAGACTTCCCCTGTCCCAGTGCTATCGATAAGTAGCTGAGCCTTCGATTCAATCAGCTTGCGCCTCTCCTCTCGTTCCCTTTTTTCCTCGTTATATTTTTCGTTTGACTCCTTCCATTTATTCGATAGGGTGTCGAGGTCATCTTTCTTTTTGATCAGTTTATCGGCAATGGACTTGAAAAAGGACATCTGGATAGCAACATAAAGTTCAAGAGACGACTCAGTAATAGGCGTTGCTTTTGTTCCGCTACCTGTTTCTCCGCCAGCACTGTGAAAGTGAAGTTCAAATCTCGTTCCATATGCGCTCCGTGCAGATCTTTCAGATGACAGTAATAATCCAGCCTGCGATTGGGTATGAGCCAATTTCATAATATCCTCGAGAAAGGTTTCGTATGTACCTTCTCAGCTCATAATTTTTCTTCTTTTCTTGCCATTTCGAGTCCGCTTCAAGCAGCTTTTTGTCGTGGCTTTTGATGGAGAGGTACTTTTGCTCGGAAGCGTTAAAATCCTATGATTTAAATGGATATCGATGTTGGTTTTCTGAGATAGAGGAACTTGCTAACGATATCAGAGCGACAACCTTTGCTTCTTGATCAAAGCCTTTCTTTTGACCTTCAGCCGCTTTAATCTGAGTCCGGTACAGAAGATCAAGTTGCTCGATGAATGTCCCTTGAACTTGATTCAAAAGGATCTCCGTTCCCTTGTCCACTTCTTTCTGCACTTCGTTTAGAAGATTAATTACCGCAACGTCCACATTGGGGATTGCTGAAATGGCTGCAGCAAGGCTTCTCCCAGCGTGCATGAAAGATCGCGCGGTATTAACATACTCGTCCACCTGCTTAGATGTCTTCTTCACTGCGTGTTTGAGGATGGCGGTCTTTTTTTCCAAACTCTCAATCGTAGCGCGGAAGGCAGGCTCATCATCCACTTCATCAAGATTGAGCATAGAGGTTCCAGTCCCGCTGGAAAGTTCTCTGCGATGGCCCCCCACACCCGCTGGAGATATTACAGCAGGTGAAATTGGTGAAGAGACGGACGATCGTGGCGAGGTGGTTGACTCGTTTCCTTCGCTGTGGGGAGATAGGGGTGAAATTGCCGATGGTTCTATAGATCCGACAACTGATTCTCTACGTGAGCTGAAGCCTGAGAGTGCAACAGACGAGGTTTGGCTGTGTGCACGAGTGGGAGGAGGTGGCATAGGGGCTATTGTCTTCAAGTGAGCAATTTGGGTTCACATGTCAACAAACGAAGTCCTTACATGAAACAAAAAAATCAAATGAAGCCAATGATTGGAATTGCTTTTCCTCAGAGTCGTGAATTCCAAACTGTTGAATCGCTCCGTTAGTCCACAAGGAGTTGCACGGGAGATTCGACCATAAAATTCGACCTTTTACGTACGTAACAGGAAGTTTTCCATCCGCCTGTTGGAGGCAGCGCAATACTTTTCAATTCCATTTGTCCGGTGGCAGGAGGAGCCACGTATGCCCAGGTCCATTCGTAGATCTTAAATCCATCACCGTTCACGATTAAGGTTGGATCCGGGTTTACTACGTGCGCGTTCTATTACGGGCCAACGTCAGTGCTGGGTGCCGTAGAGCGCCGCATTCCAAGCCTTATACATACAGACGTAGAGATGTCGTTCCCCTTTGACAGAACACGTTGCAGCTCGGCTGTAAGTAGCGCTGATCTTAGCTGTTATGCGAGATACCACGTCAAGTTTCTCACTTGAACGTCACCTGAACTCCCGGCGACGATGAACAATAATCCCTTTGGGCATTCTCCCGTGACTCTGAAAGAAAATGTGACCAGCAGATCCTCACTGTAATCTACCGTCAGAGTTGGATTCCGCCCACGTAGTCGCTGATAGGAGGCAGTGCTTAAACGAGCGATTGATTGAATAGATTTCCAATGCGTGGGAGTTGAGGGGTCGGGGTCATCCAGCAGCGAACTGAGCTTGAATGTTGATTCTGATCCTCCGGAAAGCTTTATATGCACATCGTCGCGATCGATTCGAATGGTGACCGAATCTGAACCTTGCTTTAACGTTACCAGCTCAATGGAGACTGCAGGTCATGAGCGACAGTTGTGATGAAAGTTGGAAAATATTCGCCGAACACGTACATTGCCTGTTATTTACAGCATGCGAAGACGCGTTAGCACCCATTTCTCGAGCATCGAACGAGAAGTCAAGGCCAGATCGCAGCTGGCACAATGGAAATGCCCAATACCAACCAAAAGATGTAAGAACACCGCGACACAGGCAATGGTCGCGTAAGCACGAAATCACGTGATGATCTCAGAACTTCGTAACCAAGCAAAGCTCTTGGTGACATTGGTTCGTCCAGCAACACCCAATCCACAAAATGGCTTCTCTTCCGACACAAGACCTAGACGAAAAGAGCAAGGCAGAACTGGTGCAGTTCGTTGAAAACGAACAGGTTGGTTCCGGACTATTCGCCTTCTCTCAGGTCTACACATTCGATGCTGACAAGCTCTGTATAACTTAGCGGCGAGCGAACTTCCAATCAACAGGTTGGCACGTTGCATCTATCTGGCCTTTTGTTCATTTATCTAATCCACTTGTTTTCGGTAGTACATCAATACACTGGTGAGTCTGTTTGTGGAGACTGGTAGCTCGCGCAGGTTCAGTAGTTCGTTGACTCAACATACCCTTGAACCTTCGCTGCTCATTAACAGATGTCTGCTGGTAAGTACAGACCGTGGAGTTAGGCAACCCTCCGTCTTCTTGAATGTTTTCAAGGTGTTGAATTTTTGATTTTAATTGCAGGGATAAGTGCATCACAAAGATACGACCGGCGATGGACAAGTCGGATGAAGGTTTGTTGTGTCCTTAGGTGTGCAATAAGTACCGATTGATGTTTATCCCTCTCTTTCTCCGTAGTCTGCCTGACGAACTGTGTGGAACGGTTTCTCGACTCGACCATACTCCTTTTAAACTCTTTGGGGCAGCAGGCTGGGCATCGTAAATAGACATGCATCGTTAGCATAATAGTATTTCACGTATGGCAATACGCGACGACCAACTCGTTACTACGTCACAACCTCGGAGGGGAGTCTGCGTGATGCACATTACGTAAATCAAAGATGTCCATGCAGAAAGGTCATATCCATTGGAAAAGTGGAACCACAGTCTGCCAATCTTCGTCGGGCGACAAAACATGCAATTGCAACCAACCAGCTGCCTTGTTAGGACAGTGCAGCTGTCTGCAAATTGCAAATATCTCAGTTCATTTTGTCATCCCGTATTTAATTGCCACACTTTTGTCCGGTGTTGCTGGAAATGCTCAGTTCTGCCGGATCACCCCGCTTGGGTAATCACGGATCGATCAAATGTTGTGTGTTGTTCTCCGGACCGTGTAGATCACAGCCTGTAGATCACTGACTTGCCCAGGAACTGCCATCTCCTGCAGGTCGCAACAGTCTGTACAAGTACCGGATATTGTAGGCTCGCTCAGTCTTTCAGACTCTGGAATCAGAATCCCTCAACGTTTGACAATGTTCAGTGCACGTAGGAATCGATAAACACAGGGTCGAAATGCAACAGAAAACATTTGAGGAGCAACTTTTGGGAATCGTGGCCCGTCGACGGCAACGGAGTCTTCTTCGCACAACGCCCCTGCCTCCCTCACCCCCCTTGATTGACTTTTCTTCAAACGACTACCTAGGACTTGCACATAACCCGCACCTTCACGACCGTTTTCTGTCCGCCTTGCAAAAGTCCTCACATGCGCTCGGGTCCACAGGCTCAAGACTTTTGAACGGCAATTCACGTGAAGCACTATCCCTAGAAACCTTCCTTGCCGACTTTCATAACGCATCTGATGCGCTACTTTTCAACAGTGGCTATGATGCCAATCTCAGCTTATTGAGTACCCTGCCACAACCTGACAGCGCTGTAGTCTACGATGAGCTCGTACATGCATCTATGCACGACGGGATCAAACTTGGCCGTGCAAAGTATGCGAAAAAATTCAAGCACAACAATGTCGATGCGCTGCGAGACTTGTTGACTGAGTTGTTGGTGGGTAAGCAGGGACAAGACGAAGGTACTTTGTGTAAAACTGCTGTTGTCGCTGTGGAGAGCTTGTATTCTATGGACGGGGATATTGCGCCATTGGAGGAGATTGTGCAAGTAGTAGAGGAGTTTGATGGACGGGCTTGTTTGGTGGTCGATGAAGCACACTCAACAGGGGTATTTGGCTCGCAAGGACGTGGCCTGGTTTGCGCACTCGGGCTTGAATCAAGAGTGTATGCTCGCCTGCATACCTTTGGAAAGGCCATTGGAAGTCATGGTGCCGTCGTCCTCGGTTCTCCCACACTACGAGAGTACCTGGTGAATTATGCACGGCCATTGGTGTATTCAACTATGATATCTTACCATGGCCTTGTTGCCATTCGCTGCTCATACGAGTATCTAATGGAAGAGGCTGTGCGCCTTCAAACGAGGATGACTGAACTGGTACAGGTTTTCCGACAGGCTGTTGGTCCACTGCCACCTGGAGCGACATTGCTGCCGTCTGATTCTATGATCCAGGGTATAGTCCTGGCAGGTAAGTGAAATACGTATGCTTCACTGTCATAAGTGACATCCAACGAGATCTCATCTGCGAATGATATCAAGGCAACGCACGGGTGGTAGCACTAGCGACAAGGGTCCAGGCAAAGGGCTTCGACGTGCGTCCAATCCGCTCGCCGACGGTGCCAAAGGGTACAGAGCGTCTTCGTGTCTGCTTGCATGCGCACAATACGCGCCAGGAAGTTCTAGCCCTTGCAGCGGCAATAAGATGGGCAGTTGAGGAAGTCATTGGGAGGAGTCTGGTTGCTCTCCCCAAGTTATGAAAACGTTGAATAGCAGATACAGAGAATATGTAGTATAGATAAGCGCTGAAGCCATTGCGGACTTTCTAGATGTAGGATATTTACAACAGTTTAATCACTGCGTCCGTAACGCCCTTGGTTGTTCCTCGTCCACCAAGGTCAGGTGTCATGGCCTGTGCTTGTTCGTTCAACACCTTGTCTACTGCCGAGTGAATGCGGGATGCCTCGGACGCAAGTCCAAGGTGCTCGAGAAGCAAGGCAGCGGAGCGGATTGCGGCAATCGGGTTAGCAATACCCTTGCCCGCAATATCTGGCGCAGAGCCGTGTACTGAATGAAGGAGAGATCAACATTGAGGCTAGAAAATTGAAAATGCATTTTCCTCCAGTTACCTGGCTCTCCGAGAACAAAATTGTCACCGACATTGGCGCCAGCTACAACACCCAAACTTCCGACCAAGGCGGCCGCACCATCACTGAACATAATTAAAGACCTGAAATTAGCCAATTCTCCAACCATAAAATCCAGATTAGATGACGCACCTAATAATGTCTCCGTATAAGTTGGGCGCTACCGCAACATCAAAAACGTCAGGCTCGCGGAACATGCGGTAACTGAAAGGGGAGTAAATGAGCTCTTATGATTGGTTGAAGGAAGCCCCAGTCTTCATACATACACCATCGAGTCTACGAGCTGCTCTTCGAGCTTCACTCCGGCGAACGATGGATCCTCCTTGTGGACAGCCAGACAAGACTCCCGGAACAGACCATCCGAGACACTCAAAACGTTAGACTTGTGGACAACGGTGACCTTGGGTTGATCCTGCCACGCGACATCTCCACCCTGTTGTCTCTTAGCTTCGCGCAATTTCCCTCGTTGCAGGGCCATCTTGAAAGCCATCCGTGCGATTCTCTTGGATGCATATTCAGTGATCTTACGATCCGCCCAAGCAACCTTTGTTCCATCAGGAAGTGTTTCCAAACGCTCACTTTTAATATACTGTCAAAAAGAGTAGGATGAGATTATATAACCTTCTTCCAAAGCAAAACAACTCCCATTTACCAGACACTCTGTGTTTTCGCGGATGATGAGCATGTCGATAGGCTTTCCGGCGGCTCCCACGGGGCTAGCCACTGGTCGGACGTTGGCATACAGATCCATACGTTTTCTCAATGCAACAATAGGAGAAGAGTATCCGGCCACTTTGTGCGAAGGCGAGCTAGAAAATGTCACAAGGAACTACAGTCAACCAAAGCGACACACTCAACCTTATCAAGTTATTTACCTTACAGCACCAAAGAGTGCTCCCGCGCATTCGGACTTTAGCTTTTCCACAGTCTCCTCCGGAAGGGCGACTCCAGTCTTTTGGAAGAGTTCAAACCCAGCATCGAGGTGGAGGAAAGCAAACTTGTTGGGAGAAACGGCTTCGAGGACTTGTTGGGCAGCCTATAAGAAAGGACGAGAAAAATAAAGATGAGATGCCTATAATTGCCGATCCTCACTGAACTGTCAACGAAGTTGGTCAGCACCTACCGGAATGACTTCCTTTCCAATACCGTCAGCCGGAATAAGACCAATGGTAAGTTTAGACTTGCCAGCCGACGTCGACATGGAGCGCACCGTGGGACCGTGTAGGGTGGACGCAAGAGACTGTAGCCGGCGAAGGGAAGCCATTCTGAATCTATATGGAATATTACAGGATGTCGATGGGGAAGGAACTAAAAACAATGTCAGCGTTAGGATGTTTTGAGAGATAGATGGGAGATGGGTGAGTCAGCAAGTCCGGAAATGGCTTAATGATGGTCTTGATCACATGATCGCAAAAAACGCCACTTCCAAAGCCATATGTGTTCTAGTTGCCTCGAATTCAATCAACGCAGATACACTATTTGGCGGGCCTTTTGTATTATCAAGCAATGGCGGGTATATGAGCCCACCCAACTTTGCCAAAGGAAATGCTCAAATAGGGTATGGATAACAGTGCGGTGGGCACTATAGCGTTAAGGATGGTGCTAATAGGATACCACCTGCAAAATACAACTATAATGCGGGCCATGCATGGTGGACATCCTATTCGTGAGTTGTGTTCAGAAAAGAGTGCGCAACAACATCCTGTGCAAGACATAGCTGCCGATCCTGTCGATCCCTGCCTTGTGCATGTCGGAGATGAACAAACGCGCCCTCCGATATCTCCGATCTGAATTCAAATGTGGTTGTAATGCGCATATGCTGATTCATCGTTTCTGAATCTTCCTAGTGCAGGCCATTTTGCGCACAAAAACTCTGCCGATTTTTAACGCGTATTTTGTTTTTACTGCTGACCAACTGCCCTTTTCTCGACAGCTCAACCCTCGGGACGCTTTGGGTTTTTCTTTCGTTTGCTTGTATTCCGCAGGAGGACCCATCGCATCGAAATGCAGTCCTTGGAGGGTCGTCTCCCTTTGCTTGCTATGATCATTCTGCTCGTGCTGTCAGCCATACCCGCGTCACACCATGCCACGGCGACAGCGATACCTTTAGCACCAGCGAATCTCCGCGCCGGCTTCGTCAAGCCTTCCGCAACCCTGCCCTTGACGAGACGACAATTAAGTGGAAACGGGTCACTGGAAGCACCTGCTTCTGCCTCGCCTTCTTCTATACCTCCTTCTACCCCTTTGCCATCCAGCCACCCCAACAAGAACGACAATACGCGTCCAAGCAACTCTCCGCGTCTCTCAGCGGCCTTGATTCTGATACCGATCAGCATCTTTTTCGGAATCATCATAATGGTTGTGGCTGTCCGGCTATCCTGGAGATGGCTCAGTATTTGCAATCGACCTATAGTGACGCACAGCAAGCCAGTCGAAATCGTGTACGCTGGCCCTGGAGGCCAGATACAGCATGAAGTATTGCACGTTGGGAGTGATCGCAGATCAGGTCGGCTACCGCCGAGAGAAATCCCCAGACAGGCCACAACAGAGAGTTTGGCAACGGTTTATACGGATTCACCTCCTCGGTATTCAACGGATGAGTTAACGTCCAATGCAGGACAAATGGGGTAGATCGATGAAGAGAAACCGTCCCTCACGGGGCACATTGCACTGTATACACTTTCTTTCTTTATTATTATCATGTTTAGGTAGTTATTTGTAACATTGTTGATTAATACTTGATTACCATCATCGTGCAACATGCATCAGCTTTTTGCCTTAAGCAATACACCTGCTGCCCGTCACATCTGCGCAGAAGAGATCCAAAAAAGCCGCGATTCCCTCGTCAATACAAATCAGACCTGGATTGCTTCAAGGGGCAGAGAGCATGTGTTGCACCGATGAGGATACTTTAGTTCGATCCATTTGTTCCGGCTTGATCCATGCGCGCTGTGAAAGAAGCATCGCATGCGTGCGCTGTTTTACTCCCAACAGCATCAACCATGGTACGCACTTTGCACATTTAATGCAAATGGTCTATTTGCTCATAACCTTCTCCCTTACCATCATGTGATTACAGGCCTCCATGTATCTACGCGTTAAACGCCAAAAGACCACATGGTTCGTCGAGGCCCATCCTCAAGACACTGTCCAACAGCTAAAGACGAAACTAGCCACCACGCTAAATGGTGAGAAAGATCCAAAAGATATGCGATTACAAGTGCCAGGGAAGCAATCTGGGACGTACTCTCCACTTGATGACACAGCGGTACTGGAGCAAATAGGGTTGGTGGACGATGCTGTTGTATACTTGAGTTACTGGATCGCTGGTCAATGTGAGTGTTTGCGAGAGCAAAGTGTATTCAGTAAGACTGTGGATGTTTTGTTTCTTATTGATATTCTTTTTATCTATTCTCCATTTGAAGCCAATCCTTCGGATGGGAAATGGGAGCCGGTAGAGGTACCGGACTTTGAGCCATTAAATGACGATGACGGGGCGGACGAAGGCGGCAGCGGAAAGGGGAAGGCGGCGGCCTAAACATTGATACGGCCAACCGTGTTTTGACGCTCGTGTGATCCCGAGCACGAGGATCTTTTTAATACCATGCGCGCCGGATAAGGACGAGTTCACCTCGCGCGCATTCGCTCGTCGTTAGATTATCCTATACCTTTTGTACATATATGTCTAATATCATCAATCCAGCTTTTTGTTTTCTTGCAATGCTTGGACCCGAGCTCGTGCGCGTAATAGGGCATCTATTGAACCATTTAAGATGAGAAGCGTGATTCTCACACCTGATGGATTAGACGTACCGGATATAGCTTGGATGTTCCCGTTGACAAATCTGAAATACATGTCCCTGGTGAGTACAACTATCAAGAACCACACGAGCTAACCCAGGGGAACGTACTTTGCAAGATCTTCCTTAACGTCGGACGTTTTGCGCTCGTACATTCTAGTCAGGCAAAATTAGATGCGAATGCATGCTGAATGTACAAGAGAAAACGCTTCATACTCGGCCTGATGGACAATGTTCAGTCTCACACGCAAAACACCCGATGATTCGGTTTGGAATCCGTACTTGTTTAGCCGGTTGCCCTAGTATCAATCTCGTGTTAACTATGCCTGTAGAAAAGCTAGTCACGAATCCATTGAACATACGCTCGTTCCATTTGGAATGGCCATATACGATAGGTCTTCCAAATTGGCAGATCCACCAATAAAAAAGCTTCTCATCCGCGTCAAATAGGAACCAAATGGGCGCCAGGTTGGGATTTCAAAGTCGTGGCATCCTAAAAATATGCCTCAGCCCCCGTCACACCCCATACTGTTCAGCAGGATAGAGTAAATTTGGTGTTGTTGCATACCAGGCGTTTTTGGAAGAAAGGCGTAACCATATCCCAGAGTCGTATGCCGACCCCACCAATCAACATTGGCAACATGAAAATATATACGAGGCCATTGGGCGATCCGATCTGGCAAGGATAATTAAAGTTGGATAAAATGGATTGTAAAGATGCCAATAAAACTAAAACAAACCGTATCGATTTGCCATGAGTTGAATATCTATTGGATACCCAAACCGTGCTTCATACGATACTGTCTCCTCATCATACGTAGATCTTGCAACTTGGGTGTAGGACGACAAGATTTGAAGAGGTGTCTCATCTTTCCATCCTTCTGGTATATCGATCATATAGCGGACGTATAACCCATTTCCACGAAATCCCCGGGCAGAGACGATTTCACCCATTACATTGACTCGATGGCCATACAATTTTGGGACTGCGGTAAATTCGGTGCCTACAAGATCTGCCCTTCGCCTCGCTTGTCTATAAATGATGTAGGTGACAGGTTTGAGTGGGATCAATGGGATGGACAAGTGAATCTCTGGACCACGCTCAAAGTCAAATGATACCCACTGTTTGTAAAACTCTTGGAAAATCTTCCATTCGTGCTCTTCGTCGGCTTCCGTTATTGCCTCTGAAGCATTTTTTACTGTAAATTCATAGGTATCGTCGCCAAGCGTAAATCGATACGAGCTTTTTGGGGCTCTTCGCGATTGTAATGCTGGCTGCGACATTGGATAGGAGACTCGTAAATACATGGCATATTCTGTAGCAAAAGTGCCTCTACCTACTGTGAACGATATCAAGCCGTTATCGTATGCTTTAATGGTACACAGTCGCTTCTCAACGCCTTCATGAAGCGGTCCAGTTCGTCCAGTTTCCAAAGATGGTGCGGTGTCTGTGCTGATAAAACAGGAGTTGGGATCTGTGGAGCTGTTTGCGACTTGAAATGAACCTTACCCTCAACATGCAAATACGCCATGATATGCATTTCTGTAAATGCTGCATCCAGCAATGGTCGCTGGACATGCACCGGATCTTCCGAAACGAAATCACTGGTTTCGCGGTGCGCTGTGGAGCGTGTACTACTCTCGACCAGTCTATGTTTTGGTGGCTGTGGATGGCGGGGGGGAGTCTTTCGTCGGTATATGAGTATCTCTGGATTGTTTTCATTGTTCTCAATAGGCTCAAATCCCAAGACGCCGTCGACAAGTCGAGATGGATGTTCCCAAGGCGATGTGGTGACGATGGGGGAATGGAGATCCTTGGGCAGAAAGTCGTCTTCTTGCACATGGGTGAAAATGTGTTTGCGTGCTGTATGGATAGCAAAGAAGATTGGTATTTGCCTTTTGTAATCATTGAGAGGTCATACCTCCTCGTGTTCGCCCCGCACTCATTACTCGCGCTTCTCTGGATTTAGCTTTCGCAGCCAACTTGTGGACTTGTTCATGATAGCGTCTCTCTAATGGTGACGGATTTCCAGACAATGTCTTGAACTGCAGTACCTCGCTTCTCACGTTGAGCAGAGGGTAATGATGTTCAAGTAAACAAAGAGACTTACCTTGAGCTGAAAATCTTTTGCTGCCATTCCACGATGGCTACTTCAGGCTTTGGCAACAGAGATCTTCTATTCCTATTTTCTTCGGTTATATAAAGCGTTTCTAGTAGCATTGTATTGAGCATCTATCCATGCCCTATAACTTTCTATTGAAGTACTACCGTCAATCAAGGGAACATTCTTATCGGCGATCTTGGCCAGCCGAACTTTAATTTTCAGATTTTCTACGGGATCTAACGTCCGATGGTAGCTGGTTGTGCTCAGATCTGTCATGAAGCTTGGTTTGCCAGTGTTTTCTTCCATTCTTGAACATGCAGCAGCATCCCGCACACGTCGGACGCGACTAGGACGCGGTTTGGACAAGCCACACTTTGTCAGCAGGTGAAAGGCCTTTTTGGGCTTTGACAAGTGTGCTGGTGAGACAGTTGGACAAAAGGTTGGCACTCGTTTTGCTTCTGATTACCTGCGGCTGAGCAGGCATTTTGGCAAATCGGTGGGGACAGCGATCCCGCTACCAAATCGCCCAGCCAGTTGTTTTGAAAAGCGATCAAACACTGTCTAGGAATGGGATATGCCCCGACTTTATGCTTTAGGAATTCTTGGTTTCCATGAGATGCATGCATTGCTGCGGTTCAGGGTTCTGCGTGTGGGTTGGCCAAGGGAACTGACGGGCGGGAGGCAGCATGACACCACTTGCATGTGCCAGATTTGTCAATATGGCTCCACATTACCCATCGCATTACCACTTTTCACCAATGGGTGGCTTGAGAAGAGTTCGCCAGTGCTTGATTGGGAGTGTCAAAAAAACATAGCCATTCTGGAAATGCAACTGGCAAACGTTTGTAGGCGGCGCAAATTCAGACTAACCCCGGCTTGCTTTTTTTTTTCTTGCTCTTTACAAAGCCGCACATCTGTCCGTAGAATGGCTCGTTGGCCAAGGCCGCACCAGAAAAGTGCCAGAAAAAAAATATTCATATAGTGTGCTATACGATATCAAGACCAAAAGAGGGATCAGGTAACCTCACCGATTGCACAAGGCAGATGCAGTGTTTTGGGAGCCCCAATTTAGGGCGAGTTCTCGTCCTTTTTGTGTACGAGTATATGCCACACATTAGTGGTTTTTCACCCCGTTATCGAAATACTTTGTCAGTATGGCTTTGGAGAGTAGCAAACAAGGTTTTTGGCTGAACAGATCGTCGCAGACGAAAAGGGAAAGGGGAGAAGATCACACACACAGCTTTGTAAAGAAAAGGTTGAACACACGCGGGTTTGTTGGAGGAATCCAAAAGGCCTTTTTGCTAGCCGCAGTTTCAAGCTTTTTACGCCAACGTACTGGCAACCCAAATGGCAATTCAAATGCCAACCCAACTGGTAGTTGAGACATGAAGAAGAAGAAGAAGAAAGGAAAACAAGAATCCCAAATACTTGCAGCGTCGATTGATTCGTTCAAAATCCGTCTTGAAATCTCCCGTTTCGCGTCTCTTTTTTGGAACACTTAATAGTTTCAAACAAGTAGCTTTTTGCACTTTCGCAGATTGGGCTTTTGGTTCCTTCTTTACGTCGGGAGTGGCGAATAAAGTGGGGGAGGCCTCTAACAGCGTTATAGAAAACCTTTTGGTGAAAAAGCAGGTCATGTCGACTACTTTATCTTTTTGTGTAGTTGTCGGAGGGGTCATTTTCCACTTTGGCTTCCACCCTTTATACTGCAGTCCCCCCGTTGCTCCATCCTTTCTCGCTTTTCCATTCATCTCTTCTTTTGGCTCCCTTTAAACTCTTTGCAAAAAACGGACTGGTGCCGTTTGTTGGCCTCCTCCTTCACCCTTCAGGCTTTTCCCTCCTTTCACCCTTCCCCCCCCCCCCCCCCCCCTGCACATACGAACAAAAAGAGAGGTCAACATCACATTCATCAAAGAGTGCGAGAAGAAGAGACACGGAACAAATGGCCGCAACAGCGACTTCCATATTCAAAATACGAGCAATCGCAGACTTTTTGGCACCAAAGGACGCTGGTGAAGATTGCCTCCTCTCTTTTCGCAAGAGCCAGGCTTTCTACGTCCTGTCGACAGACACTGTGCGAGGTCTCTATTTTGTTAGTACGCAGTATGCAACCCCTTTTTCGAGGACGGCGGTATCAGGGCTGGTCCCTGTGTCGCATTTTGAGGTGGTCGACTTGTTGAGCAAGGACCCCGCCCCGCCCAAACAACAAACCCAACAATCACAGCAAGTTGCGGCCGCCGTGGCTGGAACCACGGTACCTGCTCACGTCGCCGAAAAGACTGTCGCTGGCCGACAGTTGCAGGCCTTTTTGCAGGCAAACACGCGGCGCTACTCGGAAGGAGCCCTTTTGGCCCCTCCTCCCCTTCACCCCGACGAAGCAGAATTACAAAGACGAGCCGGAACGGTTCCTAGAAATGCCTATAGATCTCGTACAACAACCACCAATACGGCTACTCGGCCCCCGCAACATCACCACAAACAACACCATCCAAAAACCTCGACAAAACCAATTTCTCCACGTCCTCAGAAGCAAGCACACGATATCTCTCGAGATCGCTTCGTATACGCCGAAATCATTTCCACCATCCGCCAAGCACCATACTCTTGTACCCATGTCGCAACCCAACCACCGCATCAAAATCTTTCCTTTTCTATCCGTGTCGTCCGACAATATTCTATTCATATGATCACTCGCTCTTTTGACGACTTTACCATACTCCACAACTCACTTTCACAATTCTTTGGCGCATACAACAATCTCCGCCATCTGATCCCTACTCTCCCCGCTCGCATCACCTTGTCCTCTGCATCCCAGTCCCATAAATCCGTGGACGCACGAATTCCGGCCCAACAAATCGCCATGGGACAATATCTCTCAGCCCTCTGCGATCACCTTCCCCCTTCCATGCTCGAATCTGGTATCGTTGCAAAGTTCTTTTGCCCGCGGACAGCAGAAGAAGCCACCACTATTGAAGCCGTCGTACGGCGGGACTCTGGATTCTCTGCTGAAGGCAATGGCAAAAAGCCTCGGCAGGAAGAAGAAGAAGTTCCACCCCCTGTTCCAGAAAAGGACAAACCTGTCAGCACAGTCGAAAATCTCTCCACTCACCTCCATTCTACATTGAGTATTTCACAGCAAAATCGGTGTTCAAAAGGTGCTGGATCGGCGGAGAGTGACTTTGATGCTGAAGACTTTTTGGATTCATATGTGGTTAGATCTCCTGTGTATTAGATTTGGTGTGTGTGCGAGTTTTGCAAATCGGATTTTGTGCATGACGAGGCCAGTAGTTTGTATACTGAGATAAAAATGGCGGATTCGGGAAACGAGCACAGGAAGCATTATGTAGAAGAGGGCAAACATATTGACATTTTTCTACTTTAAACTTTTTTTTTTTTTTGGGGGGAAATCATCACACACTATGCACACAGATCTATACATTTGATAACAAATTGGATTATTCACTGTCGTTTGTGTGTTTTGGTTTTCACATCTTTTTTCTATTCTCTCTGTTCAGTCTTGACATGACACCGGCTGTACAGACTGTCCCCACAACACCCAGGAATAGCACAAAGCCAAGCGCAAAGAGAGGTCCGTTATCGCCCCATTCTTGTAAGGCGTCCAAAACACCTGAGTAATTTGAATTTTTTTCTTGCAACATTAGCGTGATGGGCGAGACGTGTACGATGAGAAAAGCCCACGAACCTTGCCCGTTGACGGTGAAAGCCTGACAAGACTGACAAGTCATCACGCAGGTCTGGGGAGGTTTTGCAGCCGTGTGGAAACGCGACTTGGGTTTGATTACGTTTGGGCGGGAGTGATTCAAGACTGAAGGAAAAGGGGGGTGTAAACAAACGGCTAACCGTTAAAAGAAAACCGACTGATTTCCTTCGTGACTAAATATGTTGTATCTCCTAAAGCAACTATCGATAATATATTAAATACCTGAACTCCAAAGGACTATAAACTGTATAGAGGCGGAGCGGCCCGTTATTTACAATCATCATGTCTACCCACGACTATATTTGACTAGTATTTCACGACCGTTGCCGTTCTCTCTTAATTATCATTCCGCACCCGCGGCAAGTGGTATGCTATGTACATCCAATCGGTAATGCTACTCGTTCACTTACGTAAAGTAGCGCGTGTGGAATGTTCGTTCGAGATTCCAGTGCATAAACTTTGACTCATTGCAACGAAATTCCCGATATCAAATAACGAGTCGGTCCATTTCATAAACAATCCCTCCAAAACTCGAGCGTTCTCTGTCAAAGTTGGCTGCTCATTATTGAACACGCGGAGCTCACGAAAGAGGGTGGCAAGATGGAGGTGACGGGAAACATCGCTGTCCCGCAGCGGTGTCCGTTCTGTACCGCAATACTAACTAGCGCGCCGATTTCCCTCTTCTAACAGCATTGCTGTTGATCCGGTCTCTTTTGATGCGTCTTTCTTTTGTTTCAATTGGTAGTCCGTATACGTGTACCAGGCACCTGACATCACACTTGTTATCACCAGAAAAGGTCATTGTACAAAATCCATCAGTGGATGCCTTACCACCGAATAGCGTCATGAGAATGCCCAGTGCGTTCATAGAAGTAATTTCGAGATTGAAGATAGTAACCGATAATATGATTGATAGGACTTGCTTGACGTTACCTGGCGGTTGATTTCAGCAAGCAGTGAGTTTCGGTGCAGCCATTTCAGTGTGCAGCATCATTACAGCAGACAACTCACCAGCCACACCCATGGTCAACGCATTCGTCTTTTTATTGGCGGTGAGGCTAGCAAAGTTCAATGCAAATGCGATGGCCCCATTGAAAAATAACGCTACCATCAATGCCGGTGTCATTCCACCCTGACTATAAAAGTCAAAGGTGCGGGACATCTCCCCAGTAACAAATGAATACATCATAGTTTGCAGTAGGGCCAACGGTGACATGCGCATGAGAAGATCCAGCGGATGGAGTTTGAGGGATCCAACCTGCACGCGGTTGGTGACGATCGTTTTAAGCGCCGCAAGAACGGTTCCCAAAAGAGTGAGAATAGATCCTATCGACGTAAAGTAGTAGTCTCCAGCAGTTGCGAGGCAAACGCCAAGGATTGTCTACCAAGGGGGCTAGTCAGTCAACGTCCAAAATGCAAAACACCTGTCACTGCGTGCCTTACTGGAAGTAACGTCAAATAAATAGCACCGGAATACGACTTTTTGAGAAAGATAATTGAGATGAGGATCGTAAATAGAGGAACTGTCGATCGCACTACTTGATGAAACTGTATTCACAAAATAAAAAAGTGTGAGATCATTGCTGCGCACACCGCAACAGCAAACGTTGGCCAACTTTCTTGAACTTTTTAACAGGACAATCATGCGCAGCATACAACAACGTATTCCCACCACAACACTCCCACACCACACTATGCATCATCACAGACTTACCGGTACAGTAACCATATTCAGCGAAACGTTGGAAACTGCAATATTCAAAGTATAGAGAATCGAAAAGAGCACCACAACCAATTTTTCCCTCTGTCCGAGCTTTGCAGGCACAAAAAATCCTGTTCCAGAACATAGGTAGCATCCGATCGTCCCGCATGCCGTGTGAACCGCAGTAAGTGTCCACGGGAACGGAAAGTGGAAGAATTGCATGACGACTTTATTATAGATGGTGAGGGAGAGATTCAAGGCAAAGTAGATGAGCAGCCAAAAGACTGCTTCCCGAAAACCAGGAGCAGGCGATAATGGAGGATGAGTAGCCATGTCGTCACGTTGTGTGATTCAACGCAAAACAAGGGTCCAATATTCGCTCCAGGAAAAACAGTTGCTGCGAAACGACGAGGACGGGGACGAAAAGTCCAATGGAGATGGGTAGCCTTTATACTACGAGCTTGCGACGACGTAATGTCCCCTGCAACCATGTGTGATGGGCCATTCCCCTTTATCACCACATAAAAACCGTGACCACTTCCAGCAAAGAACCAAAAGAGCAAGAACAGTCAAAAAGAAGGTTCGCTGAATCCTCAAACTGTCACGTGATATAGCTTAAACTTTTTTGTGTAACCGTTTTAGCGGTCAAGCCAAACGCCAGGCTAAGCGCCCCCCTTCAAATCCGACAACCAGGTGCCAGCAGTGGAATTATAAAAGTTGTGAGCCCACGATAAAAGGCAACTTGCCATTGACCTGGGCCAACGACGATAGGACGGTTCCATTTCGGTATTACTTTTTTATTTACACCGAAACTACGAATCGGAAAAAGACAAATTTAAACAACAGAACTAAGGCCCCATGACACAGCACGATGACGGATAAAACAAGTGTCGCGGCTCTTTTATCATTTGTTTGAGTTATGATCGGTCGGACTGTACGAATCTTGAATAACACTGGATAAACACATAAAAGATGAGAAGCGCGACGGGTATGGTTATTACGTTAAAGGTCACAAATGTCACCTGAACTGGCAAAAGCAACAGCCACTAGTACCCATCGGACGATCTCAGAAGGAATAATGCATAAAAGCTACAAAGACAAAAAGGCCGAGTCAATATCTCCTCTAACTCCAAACAGACAACCGGCAAACTTCATTACCGAAACAGGTATCCAGACAGCCAAAGCATATCCGTACATGTCAATCAACTCCAGCAGATTTGCTGGGCCTTTAAAGTATTTCAAAATCCCCCATAGGACGAGGGGGACTACGCTCGTGTAGAAATATATGGTGCTCACGGCCAAGGACAGCAGCGTTATATCATAAGTATACTCATCGTTGTTGATTTGTCCAGCCCCCGTTGAAGTGGCCAAGAATCCAGCCACCGTTGAAGTGGCAAAGAGTGCGAAAATGACTGTCGTTGCGATCCAAAATGGTCCTGCAAGAGACGGGTCGTTGTTTAGCGCGTAGCCCTCTGAATTTAAAGTAGAAACACGCAAAGCTCACCGTAGAGATCCGGATTCGTACCGAGCACATCTGCAAATTTCTGCTTGGGTATAACCGTCGCCACTATGCGCTGCCCGACCTACGCATCCCAGTCAATGCCAAAATTCAATTACGCGTCAGTCACACCCACTCACATCTGTTGTATCGACATTAAAGTACTGAGAGTAATATTCAACCGTCCAAAAACCACCGCGTGCCTGTGGTGCGGCCTGTGTTTGCTGCTGCTGGGGCGGAGGAGCCGTGAACCCGAAATCTGCACATAATCCACGAAATGCTGTTATCAAGGTCCACGGGTCTACTTCAATAACGAGCAAATCCCTCACCTGCACCGGAGGAAGGTCCTGCTCGTTGTGGATTCACCTTTCCCGACACGTTCTTCTGATCTTCCGAGAGAATGAAATCTGGAGAAAGTAAGGAGAAGCGATGTAATCAGAATTCGGCTTTTGGACATGAGACTTCTTGGGCATATCTCCCTTCGTTCCACCGCCATGGAATATCGAGCAAGGAAAAGTGTTTTTGGCAGAAACCGTTTCTGAACGTCGCCTGCCGCCGTGACCTCCAACCACGTCGGAAATCTTCCGAGCATGCAGCGACTCCCGATACATTGACGTATCCAAACTTTCCCACACCCTTCTCCATTGCAACAAATGTTGATACATACTTTGAAATTCTAACTGTGCCTCGGGCGTATCAATCTACGCAAATCCAGATACCATCAGTCAGTTACGCGAAAGCCAATCAATCGATAATCCATATTGGTAAAAGTTCACCACATACTGGCGGATCCAAATCCACTATAGCGTCATAGTTTGACGACATGATGTGTGTAGCTGTTTGGAATTTTGTCGAAAGGTCGTGATAGAGAAACTAAATGGGCTGCCCGCCCGTGCGCGTTGGGCTTGGCCTGCGAACACGTGCTTTGCCTGAGACGCTTCCGTTACTCTACAGGAGACTTGCGACTCGACTGCATGCTCACTGTACAATTGAGCTAGAGATTGGCCCTTCATGGATGCAGTAACTCGCCGTCTCATAAAGGAGCTGCGGGACTATCAACGGGATCCAAACCCGCAAGTTGTCGAGCTATCGCCTACATCTGACGACAACCTCCTGGCATGGCGAGCGGTCATTGTTGGCCAAGAGGGGACGATATATGAAGGTTCATGCGAAAAGTCGTAATAACCTAAAAGATACTATTACTAATTCAATAATGTGATATAGGAGGGCGCTTTGATCTTGATATAGTTGTACCCAGCTCGTATCCAATGCAACCACCTACTATAAAGTTCATAGGAAGGGTTTGTCATCCGAACGTCCACTTTAAGGTACGGTAACATTGACCTTACTTCAATAAAGTACCTATTCACTTCTCTGACAACTTGTGATAGACTGGTGAGATATGTCTTGATTTATTGAAATCTGCCTGGAGTCCTGCGTGGACGTTGCAGTCGGCCTGCGTAGCTATCGGGGTGCTGTTGACGGTCTGTATACATCCCCTCCGAGTATTTGTAACCACTATCTGATGTCTCTTACAGAGCCCAGAGCCGGATAGCCCACTGAATTGTGATGCCGCGAATCTATTGAGGTGTGGCGACATGAGGGGGTATAACTCGCTGGTGCGAATGTATACCCAGCTCTATGCTATACCGAGCACAGCAGCTATCCTGTCGTCCACCTCCTAGCGGATGTTAGTACTAGTCGGTTTACTATAGATCTCTATTTCCATTTGTACATATTGTCGCTTAGATTGGGTAATTGGCTCATAAATATCAAGTAGTGTGAAACATTCCGGTTAATGGTGCCCACAGTGAGGCGAACAGATACTATCCTTCAAAGGAAATCAGATAGGCACAATCTTCAGTTACGAGCAAATATACATGAGATACAAGTACGTTTCCGGACTACGCTGTGCGTAAAATCAAGTGCACACCACTATCGGACTCGACAGGTTGACTGAGCTCACCCACTTGCAGGGCAAAGGCGGCGTTTTCAAACGGTGCTGTTTATCACATTCCATACGAGTTAAGAGGAAGGTCAAAACTAATAAGTCAACAATTGTCCAACATACGCTGCATTTGACCTCGGCCAAATTGGCCCAGATCTCCACCTCTCTTGGCTGAGCTACAGTCACTCTCTGTTTGTGCTAGGGTAGCTAGGTCTGTTTCTTCGCTAACAATGCGCTCGCGGAAGGCTGCATGGAGAATTAGCATCCATTTATCTCATATCTGACCCAACATCCACGAACCTGCAATCTTCTTATGAGCTTCTTCCTTGGTTCGCGTGATATTCTCCTGCATAAAACTGAATTTTCAAACACAAGAAATGTATGCATATCTTATCCACACCCACCTCTCGCCAGCTGGAAGGTCGTCGACTTTCTCGGTGTTTTACCAACAAGTGAGACGCGCGAACCGATTGAGGACCATTCGCTCCGCCCTTCACTTCCACTCCAGCGGGTTTATCCCAGAGACTTTCGCCCGTCGTTCTGTTGAAATAGTAAGCCCTGCTACGGCTTTTTGACCACCGTTCCTGTGGGATAGCTCACGCTGGTCAGGCTCCAGGGTTCTGACCACATAACTATCGCTAGCCTAGGCGCACCTCCCAAGCTTGATTCGCGTCGGCCTATGAATGTATACGACAGCTGTCAGGATCCTAAAAGCGATATGAGGATACTACAAAGAGGGATACCATTTTGTTCTTGAAGTTTTGATTTTGGATCTGGGGTTGGATGAGTAAAGGAAGGAAGGTGATTGAGTTGCTGGGCTGGCCGCATGGAATGACATTCGAATGCATCATGGCATGGCCATTGACCTGCCTGTTTCGCGTTCGACTTTATAGTTGGTAACGATTTCTGACCAGCCCATTCTTTTCAACACCGTCTTTTCAACACAGCACCTTATTTGCTCCACCTTGAAACGGACAAGACTACCCTGCTCTGTTGAACATTTTTGGTGGCCAAGTCTTTAAACAGCGTATACCTAGAGTGCAGCGTTATGGACGCTGTTCAGTCTGCTGTCGGGGTGAGTGCTCTTTATGAGTCTGCTAAAACATTGTGAAAGCATGTGTATATTCTAGTCTCTTATTGTGTCCATATGCTGTTCTACAGGGATGGTCGGACTGGAAGGAATCGCTACTGGCTGCGCAGGCGGATGGGAGTAAAACTAATTTACAGGTATGGGTTGCGCGAGTGGTGTTGGCAGTTGGTGCACAGTAGTGAAAATGGAAAGGTCCTTCAGTATGACCTGTGCAGCGGGCCGTTAGACACTCTACTAGGCAATAGCGGAAGTCGTTAAAGTTGTGACCTTAGGTGTACTCACAAGTTCATATCGTATAGGCCCTTCTCATGAGTTTCAGCGTTATCCTACTTTCCGAAATCGGCGACAAAACCTTCTTCATCGCTGCCATTCTCGCTATGAAAAATTCACGCTTCCTCATCTTCTCCGCTGCCATGTCCGCCCTTACCGTTATGACAGTTCTTTCCGCGTTTCTGGGTCACATTGCTCCTCTATTAATATCAAAGAAGTATACTCAATTGGGTGCCGCGGTTTTATTTTTGGTCTTTGGTGTTCGCATGTTAAGGGATGGGTGGCGGATGAGCGGGAAAGAAGGGCAGGAGGAATTGAGAGAAGTGGCAGCAGAGTTGGATGAGAAGGAAGGGGCCGACAAGGCTGATGAAATGGAAGGGGGAGGAAGGAGTACCGACGCTGGATTTTTTGGAAGATGGCAGGACAGAATTGGGGGATGCATGAAAAGAATATTGTCTCCAATTTGGGTGGAGGGGTTTGTTTTGACATTTTTGGCAGAATGGGGAGATAGAAGTCAGATTGCGAGTAAGTTTTTGTTTCGATTGTTACCCAATAGCAGGCAATTAAGTCTATCGTCGGGATTGCAGCTGTAGCCTTAGCCGGGGCGGAAGATTTTTGGTGGGTGACGGTTGGCAGTTTGGCCGGGCATGCTATTTGTTCCTCTGTGGCTGTCATGGGCGGTCGCATGGTATGTTGTTTCGGACCAGGCATTACTTTTTTTTTATACAACCTAACCCTGTGGCCCTTGTCAATAAGCTCGCCGCTCGAATTAGTGTCAAGACTGGTATGTTGTCCAGTGTGCTGTCTATATCTACTGCCCTTGTTGACATCTGTCACGTCTCTACAGTAACGCTGATCGGAGGCCTTCTTTTTATTGTTTTTGGCATCTTGGCCTTTGGTGAAGCGACGACTCTTTCATTGGATTGAGCGGGTATACTCTCACAAAAATGATCAGGCACATAGACTGTGTATTTATTATAAGACTTTCATTGGCATCTATCACGTTAAAAACTGTCCTGGACTGACAAGTGACATTGGAATGTCAAACACGTGTCATTGCTGGTGCGAACCATCGCTGAGCTCCGCTCGGCCGCGTTTGCCATGGCTGTGTTTCAGATGGTGAGATAAAAAACTCCAACAAAAACCGTTATTTTGCTGCGCTCCGCCATTAGCGACCTCTTACATGGCCAGACCTGTCTTGCGCATTACATTCTCATCTTTGCCGCATTCGTAAAGCGACAAGATACTAAATAGAGCCAGGAGGACGGCCTTTTTCCGTCAGCCGCTTACCTAGTTCGGCACGTACAACACTGGCTCTCCCCTGAAGTACCTCGGACATTGGACATGAATCCGGACGAGAAGAACGCCTACCCTGCCCATCCGTACCCTACCAACCCCGAGTACAATCCAGGATTGTACGGGCCGCCTCCTCAGTACGGCATGAATCCTTCCTACCCATACGCTCCGCCGTCGGATAGCGGACGCCTTGTTCACCAGGACAGCGCAACTACGGTAAAGTCAATGCTGATGGAAATGTTTTCAGTCGTTCAATCAACTGACGTGTTTCGGTGGTGTTTTGATAAAACAGCTGCACTCAATGCCGACCCAATCGGAATACAGCTATCCTCCTCCTCCAGGTTCGACACTCGGTTATCGTCCCTCGACAGACCAAGCAACTGGCGCATATCACGGCACCAGTCGACCCCCGTCTCTTCTTCGCAAAGATTCTCCTCTCCCCTATAACCCACTCTACGATAAAGACGACGACCACGAGATTGGCGGTACGCGATACTGCTGCGGGTGCTTCCAAACTCGCAGAAACTGTGTGGGCTGCTGTTGTCTCCTCTTTCTATTCATATTGGCCGGTGTGGGTGTCGCCATTTTCTTTCTGTTCCCGAGAATTCCCAGCATCGTAGTGTCGGATGTCTATTTTCCGTCGTCAACAGCGGGGTTCAAGATCCCCGCCAAAGGTCCTGGTTCCAGCTGGAGGCCCGGCTTCACTGATGACGGTTCCCTTGTTAGCGCTGCAAAGACCAGTCCTTACACATTCTCTATTGGTATTGGTGTCAATATTACTGTGGCTTCAGAAAACTATGTGTCGTTTAACGTGAAGCAACTTACAATTTCGGTAAGTCATCGTCTCGCATGTCTGCCCACACACCAGAACGTACGTGCTCATCAGTCTCCTGTTATGTAGGGCACTTTGAAGAATAACAACGGGCAGCTTGTAGACACTACCAATTCAGCTAATAAAATGACCACTACCTCTGTTGTCAATGATATCGAGTTCGCAGGAAGGTCAACTACGGTGGTGCAACTACCAATCTCTATCAATTACACCATCACGGAGCCTGTTCAAATTCCGAGCGATCCGGTTCTCGGGGTACTCCTTCAGGCCTGCGGCATTTTCTCGAATGGAGGTTCAGCAGGAAAGATTCGCATGCAGATCATCGCCATCATCGACTTGAAAATCATTTCCTGGACGGGACAAAAGATTACAAACAAGAAGGATGTGGAATTCGAGTGTCCTAGCAATGTCGCGAGCGAATTGGCAAAGAAGTTTGGTCAAAACGTGCTGGGCGGTGCTCTTAGTGCGTTGGCTGGTGGGAAGGATCCTGAAGATTTACTAAGCAAGGTGCTGAGACGAAGAGAGGGCTAATGGATATACTCGTATACTATCCACTTAGGATTTTGTAGAAATGCTATCATATATTGGAATTGCTGTCGTACGTTAATACCATAAATCTCCCCTAACCTCAGTTTCACCCAAAGTCGCTTTCAATACGTGAACATGTTGCAGTAACCCATCTTACAGATTGCTGCGCTGCTGAGTCACGGGCGCTTATGTAGTCATCTTTAAGGAATCCCTTTCAAATTCTGTCCCACCCTCCGTTGTTTGTAACATAACAACGCCCTCTGCACAGCCCAAGGCATCATCAAACTAATGCCCATGTGTTCGTTCACAAGCGTTCTCCTCGTGGTGGTCGATACGTTCTGTGGCAAGTAAGGTATGGTGCATCCTTGTAGACGACGACTGCCGATAATAATCGCAACCGATACGGTTCGAGCGATATCCTTATGCTACCCCCCATGTTATCTAGCAATGGAGGATTCGGGGGTTATGGCTCATGCAACTCTGCATTTTCCCGGTGTCGTTGATTGGAAATGTAGGACCCGCCAGATCCATTGTCGTCATAGCATCGTCCCCTTGGGCGTTTTTCCACCATCTCAGTTAGATGTCTAAAAAAGTTTTGTAAAGCCGTCTGACCGTGACCACAGGCACACCTATTCCGCACGCCTATCCCTTTTGGATCGATGATATGGCCTACAATCTCTAATCTAGTTCCACACCAAAGTTGACGCTGGCTACACTGAATCGAAAGTAAATGTTTGGAATGCATCAATTTCTCAGCAACAGCTTGTTGAAATGAGGTTAACTCCACGGTGGTTGATGCCATTTATGCTCGTGTGTTTCCTTAAGTGCCGCTAAAAGCTGGATTGTGACTGGATCCAATAACAACGGCCATACCATTGATTCCAAGCAACAATAAGGCGACGGAATCTCAAAAATCCAATCATAAAGTAATAATAGATCTTTGATGGCAAGTTTGAACAAGGAAGTTCCCTGTTCGGCACAGAAAGGACCAGTAGTCAAAGATCGCAAACAGCTTGACTGCAACCTGAATGACGCGCGGCAAGTCCACAGCGTGGCGGTTATTGCTATCAACCCTTTGGACTTGCGTTACGGCTGCGACTTATTTTCGTTCGGGTACTCTGCTACAGGCTGTGTAACGAGATCCGCAGCATTCGCCAGGAGACCCTAAAGAAGCCCTCAGGTCCTTGCTACTCTGATATTTTACGCGGGTGTACAGACTGGAGTCCTCAGTGCATTTTTGGTTGTGATTGGATTTGGGATGCAGAAGATGTAGTAGTTCCTCTCGATGACTTGTCTCCATAGTTTGTACGTTTGCTTGACCAAATGTTAAATTATTGACTTGTATGATTATTAGTCCATTGAACTAGAGTAAAATACTAAATATAATATAACTAGTG